>JAVJIF010019939.1:0-64141 GCA_038442645.1 Agave tequilana | reverse complement strand
TTGGGTCGGGTCGGGTCGACCCGACCCGATTACTGCTTGACCCATATACTAATCGAGTCGGGTCCACCCGACCCGATTATTATACGGTCAAAAATTCAGACCCAGACCTGACCCATTCTTAGTCGGGTCAACCCGCCCGACCCATTTGACCCGATTATTAAATTTTAATACAATTTCTTTACACTTTATTACCAAATTGTTGGGTGGTATAGTTAATCATCACACTAAACTCTACACACTAGAGGCCACGGGTTCACAATTGGTCTTACGCATATTTTTTGACAATTTGATTTAGGCGAAGGGGAGGAGGCAGGGGTGGCAGAGGAGGAGATCAAGGGGAGGAGGCTGAGGAGGAGAGAGAATAATCGGGTCTGGCGGGTCAAGCGAGTCTGACAGGTTCGGGTCGACCCGACCCATTTAATAATCGGGTCAGATGGGTCGACCCGATTACGACCTGTAACACCCGGCTCCCAGAATACGTACCTAGTTGCGTATTCATACTTTCTGATCATATTTTTTTAATTACTTCATGTATTTGTTCTGTATTATGAGTTATTTATATGATCGTTTGGCCTTGGATCTGGATTCGTGAACTCGGAGTCAGCCCTAGTTTGAACCAGGAGCCCGATCCTAGAGCATAGCTCGATTTAGTCTTTCTGGTATTCTGATTGGCCGATTTCAGTTTCAATATCGTTTTCTAATATTTTAGATTTTCTATGATTTTCTAGAATTTTTCTGAATTAAATTGAAAATCTTCAAACCGGGGTCGACCAATACCGCTGCTCGATTCACGGATTTTTAATTTACAAACGGAGTTGAAATTCTAAAAACGGCTTTCCTATAACTTCTTAAAATCATATTTTCTATCTAAATACTTTTTCTGAGAATTTTCTAAATTTATTAAAATCCGGCCGACCCGGTGTAGACCGGTATCGGCGGTTGACTTCCGGATTTTTAATTTGAAAATGAGATTTTATTTCTGAAAACTGATTTCGTATTATTCCTCAGGATGACATTTTTTAGCTCTGAGTATTTTTGGGGATTTTTCTGGAACAGTTAATATTTCTCGACCATATTATAATATTATTATTTTTTTCGAAACTTTTCTTTTCTTTCCTTCTTTCTTTTCTTCCACCGACTCCACAGCCCCTCTCCCCTCTACGTGGGCGACATCACCCTCCCCCCTTCCCATCAATCCCTTTCTCCTTTTATTTTTTCTTTTCTTTTTCGTTTTCCTATTTTTTTTTTTTTCCTTATCTTTCATCTGCTTTCTCTTCTTCTTCTTCTTCTTCTCCATTGGTGGCTGTTTTCCATTATGTTCGCAAAGGGAAAAAACTTACAATAAAAGGTTTGAGGAGCTAAATTACAAGTATTCTTAAAAAAAAGATTACAAGTAGATCTCCTCAGAGATTCTGAAGAAGTGTGCCGATAGGATTCTGGTCAGCGCGCGACCACTTTGTCCCTTTGACGATGCGAGCGATGAGATTCCCTTCTCGTCTGGTTCGGGGAATCAGAGAATAGAAGGTTGGTAGAACCCTCTTGCTGCTTCTCAAAATCGCCTTCAATTAGGAATTCCTTCTCGCCTGGTTCCGGAGATTCCTTGAGAAGAAGGACGATGTTAGGGTATCAACACCCTGGATAGAGAAAGCAATTCTCTAAAAGGTCTCCGAATTCGAGAGCGCACGGTGCGTTATGAAGAAGCCTCTGCTTGTGGAGTCCTCTCTCTTGCGCCTTTCTCTCTGGTCTCGTGCGTCCGTATGCGTGCCTCTCCTTGTACCCCTGGTGGGCTATTTATAGGGAGAGCAAGGGTATAATCGTCCCTTGAAAATATGGAAACAGATTGAATCAAATCTGTTTAAATTTGAAAAGTAGCCTTGCTGTGAGGCTGGGATCAGCTTCTGCGAAGCTAGAATTGGTAGGTCGGTTGATCTTCTTGATCCTTTCCATATCGTAGGAGGATTTTCCCTGATCTTCTTACTCGTTTTAGAAGAGTCAAGAGATTGTGGCAATCAACTGCTAAATTTGATTTCTGATTTGATTTTAATTGGATTTGATCCGATTAGATCTGATCTCATCTGGAGATTTGATTGGTCCAAGGTTGACCATAGCAGACCAATGGCGGAGCTGCCCGCATTGAGCTCGTAGCGGAGCTAGAGGCTGCTTCTGGCGAAGTCCGAAAGAAACCCTTTGGCGGAGCTGGAAGTCCTCTGTGGCAAAGTTGCGAGTTAGCTTCCTGGCGAGGCTTTGGATGGCTTCGAGGCGAAGTCGAGTGATATTAGCCTCTCAAGTGAGGCTATCCCTTTGGGCTCATGTGATGCTAAATGCTAGCACCTTTAGACCTGCTGAGGTCTGTTTAGAAACAATCCGGGTTCACTGTCTGCTTGTTGGATCAGTGGAGTCCAAGTTGCTTCCTTGTCCCTCGGAGATGGGTGAAAACTGGTCTTCAGCTCGTCTGTCACTTGTCTTTTGTAAATGTCAACAAGTTTAGACATTGTTCGGACCAATAAGAATCTTGTCTTTTTTAAGTGTCAACAGACCCCCTTCAAAGTTTTCGAAAGTCTGCAATAGCTCAGACTTCGAAACACTTTGAACTGCTTTGATCGGTGTGTGTGGAGTATGAATGTCGCCATGATGGTTGAGTTCAACTTCGCTTTCAATCCTGCTTTGGGATGTAGATTCGCCGAAGAATCATGTAGACTCGCGTCTGGGTAGCTTCGCATCTGGGCTTTTGGAGATACGTTCGCCCTAGAGTGTTTGTCGCTTTCCCAAGGCCAACTGCCGTGGGCCAGTTACGAGGAGGATCACTCCTTTCTTCGCGCTGATCGAGGGAGATATTCTCCGATTTGCACGTTTCCAAGGGAAGCCGTCCCTGTTTTCAAGGCGCCATAAGTGCCTTTATGAGGGAGACGTTTCTCCCTTTGCACGGTTCCAAGGGAAGCCGTCCCTGTTCTCAAGGCGCAGTAAATGCCTTAAATGCGCTCGTGCTTCCACGCTTGAGGCGGCAACGCTCAGGCCATGGGGCCTATAAATAGGACACTTGAGGTCCTCTGAAGAGAAGTGATCTGCTCTTCTCCTCTTCTCTTGGTTGAGAGAGATACTCGATCTCTGAATTAGTGAGAATGCCCACTCTGGTTATTATCCAGCCAAGGACTGGTAAGTCTTGATCATTCAACGACTTCACCAGTTTTAGGGAATTTATCTCCCTTAATTCAGCTTTAGCGGCTGCTTCAGGGATTAGCTTCACTTGTTCTCCATTTAACTTGATCTGTGGAGAAGGATTTTGACATAGCTTCCCCAATGAAGCTATCATCTTGACTTGATCACAGAAAGATCATTGCATGTTAAGTCCGCTGCACAGGCAGAACTTGGGACCTGGTATCTTCAAGGTTGAGCCAGTCTTGCCATATAGGTGGGGCTAAGACTGTGTCCCATAGGATCAGTCTGGCTTAGCCATATAGGCGAGGCTAGGACTTGGCGTTTGCTGAGCTAGCCCATCACTGCTGTGCGAGCGAGGCTTATCCTCTGCTTCAATCGAAATCGGACTGCTTCGCCTCAAGGAATTCGGCTTTAGCGCTTTTGCAGTATCTTTTGTGTTTAACTGCTAACTTGTTTCAGTTTGCATTGCAATGAGCTATGTTCGCCAATCTTGTGTCTTGATGAAAGAGACCGAAAAGTTGCCTTATGCTTCTCCGTTGAAGCTTTACTTTTAAGCAGGAGGAACAACTTGGGGCAACCGATGTATGTCCCAGAGGCTGTTGGCAGCCTCTTATCCGAGATGATTCGTTCTGAGGTGAGGCTGGTAGCCACTTATCCGAGATGATCCACTTCGGAAGGCGGATGTCACACCTGTTAGATCACTAACATCACTGCCAATTCCCATTATAGGTGATCTATCGTGTTGGCGTGATAAGTTCATTGCCAATTTTCATCAAAGGTGATCCAGCTTCCTGGTGGCAAAATCTGCCATTTTTGTGGAGAATTATGGCCGTGTCCTCGTGGCACAACTGGTTACGGCCTTGTGCAGGAGGAAGGCCTTTCATGTCCAGTTGGTCTGGTCTGGAAGCAGATAAAACCACTTGTATGCCTTTTGCGCAAATGATCTTGCTGAGCAACTGAATCTGTTGTATGAAACACAACCTTGATGTAATATCAATGTACCTTTGCTCTTAAATCAATGAAAGTTCATTTTCTGCTCATTTGATTTTTGCCTGCCTTCATTGAGAATTTGGCCATAGCGGGGCTAAACTTTGTGCAGAGTTAAGGACAGGGTCCTTTTTGAATGAGCTTCGCACGATGCTGGCATATCGGCGAACTATGCCCTTAGTGGGCTAAGGCCACCTTTTTGGCGAAGTTCTTGATGAACTTGTGCAAAGTCCGCACTTCGGCTCATTGGCGAGGTTAAGCCTTAGTGGCTGAATCAGCGCTTCTTGGGAAGGCGCTTTAGGCGGCGTTTCAAATTAATTTGAAACGACAGCCTGTACTGTTTTCGAGGTGTCATTTCAGGCGCTGATTGGCCTATAAAAGCCCAATCGGGCTGAGAGAGAGTCATCACTTCTCTTTGAATTTTCAGAGCATTTGACTCTTCTTCTTCTTCCTTCTTCTTCAAGAATTCAAGAACTTCCACAGTTCTTCAATGGCGCCCAAGAGACGAGCGGGAAAAAGAGATCGCAACCTCTGCAGCGGAGGGTCCTTCTCCTCCTCCGGTCATCGAACGACCAATCGCCGGTAGGGAACTTTCCCTTTCGATTAGAGACTGTTATCTCTCTTTTAAGGCTGACTTCTGGCTGTCCTTGGATAAATCCAACATGAGAACAATCATGGTCTCGTGATTTTAGGGAGTCCAATTCCCTAATTTTACCTTGATTTCTTGATCGGGAATCTAAGAACTGAAGAGTTCTTCTTCAAGCTTCCAAGCGAAGTTAACTTTTAGGCGGTTCACATCCTGTTGAATGACAGGACGCGAAGCTGTCCTTTGAAATTTGACAGAAAAGAACCGTAATGAGTTATCCTTCGAGGTTTTGCCACATCCTGTTGTTCGAAGCTGAGCTTCCAAAGCGAAGCTAACACTTGGATGTTTTCCCTGCATCCTGTCCTCGTGTGGGATGCGGAGTTACACTGCAGCTCCGAAGCTAAGCTTCGGGACGAAGCTATCGTTTAGGCCATCCTTGCTCAGAGGGCGAGGCTATGCCTTGTCAAATTTTGTGTTCTGATTTTAGCCCTCTTTCGACTGATGAACTAATCATAGTTTCTCTTTGTTCCTGCAGTACACTATACTCTTGGTCCTTCAAACAACCTGTTCGGGATGACCATGGGATCGGATGGCAATATGAGCTTGCAATTTCAAGGGCAGGCTTCTTTGTTCAGTGAGCGGAGTTCTCTCGTCAGAGATACGCTTATTCATGGTGGTGATCAATATACCACGAGGAGTATCCTGACCACAGCTCCCCTTGAAGACGTCGACCGTCGAGTTTATAGGAAGCCCGATTTCATGTTCGGGGATGCCGCACCAGACCCTGACCACCAATTACATGCAGGGGAAGGGCAGTGGATTTTCCAGTTGGATGGCGAGAGGTTCTACCTTCCGTCCAATAGGCGCCATTTTTCTTTGTCTTCCTTCGAGTGCGTGACGCAGGCTCGGAAGATGTCGTGGGAAGTAAGCCGGAGTACCGACTCTATTCACATAGGAAAATTGATGCTTCAATCTCCTAGTTATGCAAGAGCGGGGTCTCCTCATTGCATAATGGGCCTACATCCTGGGAATGTGTCGCGAGACATCCCAGTGGGAGAAAATCCTGCAGTGGCGTTGACCTTTGGCAACCAATTCTTCAAGGTTAATGGAAACTTCCCGGCCACTAATTTCAGGGCCCCAGGCTGGATTCACCCTCCGAAGGCATGGTGGGTGGATTTGACTACCTACATCCTTGCTCATTTCGAGGAGGATTTGGAGAGGCTGAATCTCTACGAGGCCGTCAGGGCGACCTGTCACGGTATTGAGATGAACGTGGCGTGCTTTTACGCCATTTTTAAATTGTATTGCCCAGCTTCGGGGACTTTCTTCATCCCTGTCGGTGATTTGGGTATGGCCTTGCATGAGATATGGGAAGTTTCTGCTCTGCCTTTTGGATCTCTCCCTATGAAGAATACTTCCCGTGCGAGGCAGAATTGGCTCTTCTGGAGAAGCAGGAGCCTGCCTTGTTCGAGACCTACCGGAGTTAATGTGCCACTTGTACATTTGCTCCAGTATGCATGGGGGCAGTAAGGGAACCTCTTGTAGCTTGAAGAGCTGGGGAGATTATTTGTTCCCAAATATGAAGAACACTCCTGAAGCGGCTCATTGCGGAGTTGCTGATGAAGACATCTTTGACCGGATGCAAAAGCACTCCCAAGGGGACCTAGTTGAGAAGGAAGACGATGGTCCCTATGAGCAGGGTGATGTTCTTCGAAGCTTCCATCATCAGGCTCGCAGGCCGATGTCCCGGAAGGCACTTCTGGCTGGTTTCTTGACAGTCTGGCTGAAGAGGTGCGTGGTGCCGTCTTCTTCGGGTGACATCGTTCATCCGAATGTTTTGCTGCCCGCTGTCCGTTTGGTTCATGGTCGTCCTCTGGGACTTCTCTCGGCCATGGTGTGCTGTATCCAGAGAGGCCTTCGTGCATTGACGGAGGCTTTTTGCAGGCCACCAACGACGAAGCGTGGAAAGGGGACCATTTCGCCCCGTGACGGACCTAACCCCAGAATAGGTCTGCCGTATACTTACTTGATGGCGTGGTTCGCCTTGCATTGTCCTTCTCTAATCGAAGCTGGAGAGGATCCCCCGCAAGATGTTCGAATGGCGCTTCTCCGCCGATTCGAAGGATGTTCATGGCAGAAGACTTACGTGGCTGAGGCCCGTAAATTAGTACGTCGCTATGACGTCTATAGTCTCTTCCGCTGTTTTTCCCCGTATTTGGGGTGCAGGCTATGGGGAAGAGTTCAAAGATGGGGAGGGGCATTCGTCCCTGAGCCGGGGAATTTTTGAGTGGCTGGTCAGCATCCGGCCTTCACATTTGTTGTACAGAAGCGGGGATACCTGCTACCTGGAGCCTTATGTTCCAAGTCGGTTTGCCCGTCAGTTTGGGTATGACCAACTGTATGTGGGCAACCCGAATCTCAATTTGGCTTTCATGGGGAGCCTTATTGATGGAGCCCGTGCCTGGCGATTT
This sequence comes from Agave tequilana, assembly GCA_038442645.1. NCBI lineage: Eukaryota > Viridiplantae > Streptophyta > Magnoliopsida > Asparagales > Asparagaceae > Agave > Agave tequilana. Next base: position 56,941 of record JAVJIF010019939.1, on the reverse strand, counting down.
TTTCATTGCGGGCTGTACCGAGGCACGGCTGCGTACGCCGTTGAAGAATCCCAATCTTCTGATGACCCTGTGCTTCTGTTAGTGGTATTCCACTTCCAACTCCACACCTCTCGAATTCAAGGTGAACAGTTCTTGTGTGAAGTTAATTTCTCAGCGGCTGAGGCAGAAGGCTTCTGAGAAAAGAGAAGGCAAAAGGGTTCGCACCCCAGGTATAGAGGAGTTTGTTGCTGTGGAAGACAGCGAGGCCTCAGATGCCGAGAGTCCTCGCTTCAAGGTGGGAGTGGGGGCTGAGACTCCTGCAACTGGCTCTGGTGTGATGGGGACGGCTCCCATCATTGTGTAGAAGAAGTGGAGGAAGAGGATTCTGAAGTCCACTTCAAAAGAAAGCGGTCAGGTAGCTCTCGTAGGAAATCGTTGGCGAAGAAGCCCCGCCGCCAAGCTCCTACGATTGTCGTAGAGGGACATCCCTCTACAACGATTCCTCCTGCTGCCCCATTAGCAGCTGAACCGTCGGTTGCTGAGCCGACTAGCGGTGAATTCGCTCCGGGTCTGGGTGAGATTAACCCTAGGGCTGGCAACCAACCTAGGGCTAAGCTCTCTCTCCTTTGGTCGTTTTGTGTTTTTCCTCTCCTGGGAATTCGAATGCGTAAAGCTTCAAAAATTGGTGTTTTAGGCGAGTGACTTTCCTCGCTAAAAATGGACTTCTATTAAAATTAGTATTATGTTGTATTTAGTATCAGTCCTGTATGATTGTACGGGTGTGTGTGTTGTATTCTGTGGGCATGTTTTGACTTGAACCGGACTGATATATTGTAATGCTTGTAATAGGATAGAACAACTCGTGCCGGTACCCGGAACTGACTCTGGCTTTCTGCCTACTCCTGAGATGGCTATCCAATGATTTTAGGCCTATACCCTTATGGGTTTCGTGGTAGCTACTGAGAGTGCGCTTAGACCCCGAGCGTACTTTGGTTCTGGGCTCTCTACTCAGCCTTCAGGCTTCACTACTCTATGGTAGATTAGATATTATCACGATATAATATGCTTGCGTGATATTAACATCGCAGGTACTCTAATACTGACTCTGAGTTTCTGTCCACTCCCGGGATGGCTATCCAATGGTTCTAACATGTGCCCTTATGGATTTTATGGTAGCTACAGAGAGTGCGCCTAAACCTCGAGCGTACTTTAGCCTCCGGCTCCACCCACTTTCTTGAAAGAGAAGTGTACTTAGACCATCAGGTCTTTTAGCTTTACCTGGTAGGCATGCTTAGTGCTCATTGCTTTACCACTAGATTCATCTAGGCAGAACTCTGTCGGATTTTAGACTTGCCTTCTAAGCCGAGTTATTTCAGTACCTCCGTCAGGCGCTTTAGTATTGAACACTGTTCGCTGTCTGTGCCTCTAGCATTGCTTAGCTCCACTTGGATGTTCATTTGCTTACTAGTTAGCTACATTAACAGTTAATATCTGCATTTGCTTGCCTTGCTATCACCCGACCCTCACATGTTATCACCTAACACCTGATCTCTAACATGTTGCCACCACACTTGACATTCCTAACATGCTCTTGTATATTCCTGGAATCTGATAATTACCTAATAAATTATAAAAAGAACAACTTACACCGGGTCAGGGGAAACTTGCGGATATCAACATATGTTCGTGTTTTACAGTGGCATTAGATATGTTGTGCAATTAAAACTTCCGGTCTAACCTGAGGGCCTCCAGGCGACCGAGAGGAGTGCTGGTTCCCTTCTTTCTGGTACCATCTTGAAAAAGGGCATCCTATAAGACCCTCCTATAAGCCATGCGGTAGGTTCCATACACCAATAAAGGAACATCTTAGACCGTGGTCCTGGGTATGCACGGGATCCACTGTAAACATTGTTCGTTGATACCCCCACTGGTTTCAAATAATAGCCTCGACTTACTCAGATGTGGATGTACGTGTGTTAGGACGCTATTACACATATCTAGACATATGAGTAGGACGAGTAATGAAGGTAAATATAAAAAATAGTAATAAAGATTTTATTTATGCTTTATCGCTTACATCAGATACCTCCATCACATCCTTATTAGGCATGCACATGCGACGCATCTTTTAATGCTTATTTCTGATTTGGATATATTTATTCAAGCCACTTGGCTTTCATCTAAACATTTGTTGGGGAGTTTCTGACTCCCCTGGGCTTGAATGTTCAGGTACCGAAGATTAGATTGAAGTGGGCCCTCCACCGAAGATCAAGCTTACCTCTCGGAGCAGGCTGACTAGTCCTGACTCCTTCTGTACCTGACTCTTCCTTCTAGCTCGCGGGATTTCCTCTTAGCTCGTGAGCATCTTTTATTGTACATAATGTAAATTTTTACTTTTGTACCTGGCTGTGGTATAATGTACATGTAATATTATATCGCGCTCTGTGATAACTTTGTAAGTTGTATTCTTTATGTTGGAATGTATATACACTACGTATTTTCGTACTCTGATTCTGGTCTGTACTGATGCTTAACGTATATACGTGAGGATGTTTCTATCCTACATATATACATCACAGTAGCGTCTCCGTAACTATGGGGTCGGGGTGTTACAGATTTAGATTAAAGTCTGAATTTAGATAGGATAATTAGAAGCTTTCTTCATCTTTATCTTCTTATTTAAATAACTACACACCATAAACAAAAAGATGGTTAAATAATAAAGTTTAATTAAGAATAATTAAGGATAAATATGCTAATGTGATAATAATAATGCAAAATTGAAATGTAATCATCAAGCTCTCAAAGAAATCACCAATGCGGTGGAGAATTTTCGTCACAGATAATTGGGCTCTCCCGATTCATCCTACCAAGAGCACAAAAGAGAAAAAAACACCAATTAGGTCAGGAGCTCCAGTGTGGTGCAGGTCGAAGACCTTCGAGCGTGAGATTCTTATTTGAAGAAAAGCAGAGAATACTTACGAGTGTATTTTAGTGGTAATCAGAAGCTAACCTCTCTACAGGTGGAGATCGAGGTGTATTAATACATGTCTTAGCCGTCAATGCACGTGCGGGCTCTTCGGATCTCAACAAGTGCACAGCTGGCATGTTGTGAAGCTTTGTAACCACCCAGATCGCGCCTTGATTATTGGGATAGCATGCAGAGAAATCCGCTACTACCGATAATAGCCCGCATTGATGTAGGGGCGTTGCAACGTTTTGAACATGAACATAATCTAATAGTATGACTCAATCCATGCATTGTGGGGATCGTGCCGTCTAGCTATAACCAATGTAGGAGTGGCATAATTCAAAGGTTTTCATGTCAGAGGTCAGAGTGATTCTGGAGTCAGTCCTTGTATCAATGACTAGGATCTTCAGAGAATTGCACAGCTCCGATTGCGTTGATTCAGGTAAGTAGCGCTGGAGAGCTTGGAGCAAGACCCGGACCTTTTGTTTGAGCCCATGTTGGGCTTCCAGGCATGTTAGGCCTACTGGCAGACAGAGAACTTGGCTGCTTGGGGTACCACTAGGCGGCAGGACACGTGGTGTGATCTCAACACGCATTGAAAATCGACCACTACAACAGTCAACTTCAATATTCTATGTCCATTCATGAAAATATCATTCTTAGCAATCTGAATTGCACTCTTGTTGCGGGCAATGTCACACTTATGTCTTCAAGTAACCAACAAAGTGAAACAATCTCACAATTTGTCAACGTCATAGTTCGATATTATGCCTCAGTAGTGGTGCGAGCAAAGACGTACTCCATCTTTATCTTCTAGGAAATCAATGAATTACCATGAAATATACACCATCCAAAGTAGACTTTTTATATGTAAAATTTCATGTCCAATCAACATCATAATAACCCCGAAGAATCAGTGGTGAAGAGGCTAGAAGAAGAGGCTGGAATGAGTAAACTCATGTGCAGTGTGCCACGCAGATAGTGCATAGTCCAACCATAGCCCAATGGACGAAATGAGGATTGGCTTGAAATTTGTTAACAATATGCACTGAATGTGAAGAAGTGTCAACTAACGAACCCACAATATCAAAAAAAAAAAAAAAAAAAAAAAAAAACGAGTACATTCTTCCAAAGAAATATATTAGTGGAGAAAGCTTGACATTCAATTCCCAAGGTGTCACAGCAATGTGGATTCAATTAAGCCAGCTCGGCTAATGAAAGCAGAAGCATATTAGGATTGGGGGAGCAAATAACCGCAAGGTAATGAAGCCACTTCAATACCAAGAGAACAGGAAAGGCGCCAAAGAACTTTCATGTCAAATTAGATAATGTATGACTTGATCATATCAATATCCTAATAGTCATCACGATTAATGATCATTTCATCTACATAAAACAATAAGAGAATGCATCCTCGAGAATACTTATATGTAAATAGGGTTGGGTCGTATCATTTGGAGATTCAGAAAATCCAAAATGATGCAAAGCTACGCCTGAATTTCCAAACCAACCACATGGTGCCTACTTAAGAAATATAAAGTATAATACAACATACATAACCTTGAGGATCTTGTAGGCCTGGTGGAAGACGTATAAATACTTCCTCTAAGAGGTCATCATTAAGAAATGCATTCTTTAGATCTATATGAAACAAAGGCCACTGTAACAAGTAAGGCAATAGAAATTAAGGTACACACAATAGTCATCCTTGCAATTGGAGTAAAAGTTTGTTCAAAATCTACTTCGTACCGTTGACCAAAACCCTTAGCAACAAGACGTGTCTTCTACCATTCAAGAGATCTATCACCTTTTCTCTCTATCCTTTACACCCACTTATAACAATTACTTGTTTATTAAAAGGGAATGGAACAAGATCCCATGTGTCAGTCTTGTGCAATACATCTAGCTCATCTATCATAGCTTTTTGAAAATTTGAATCAGAAGAAGCTTCCTTGTAGAATTGAGGTTCAATATAATAGTGAATGGAAGACAAAAAAATTGGTAAACTGCTCAGAACAACAAGAAATCAAATTAGCATATCTAGCAGAAGGATACCAATTTTGAGCAGAAAAAATACATTTTGCAAGAGTAGAAGCTCTTGGTACTGCAGGGTCAATGGTTTGTTGCAAAGTAATAGTGAAATCAGATTAAAGAGATCGTATCATCAAAGCACTATTAGGAGGTTGGTTGGTTCTGTAACATTCTTATTCTTGCGTCAGTAAACAGTAGGGATTGAGAAGGGGACGACTTACTTGGGTGAGTATTAGAAACATCCTCTTATAAATTTTCCTCATAAAAGGGATAAATATAGACAAAGGGCAAGTATAGATCCATTCAAACTTTTCAAATTTGGAAATTTCTTATGAAACTTTAAAGAAAGGAACATGCTCAAGAAAAATGATATAGCGAGATACATGCAACGAGAGTGGATCATAAAACCGATAACCTTTTTGACTAATACCATAACCTAACAGAACACACGTGCAAGAATGAGAAGACAACTTAATGTTTTGGTATAGGAAGTAAAACAACACAAATACATCCAAACATATAAATTGAAGAATAGTTTGGATGCTGCTGGAACAAATACTCAACGAGACAAAACAGAGTAAGATAGTAGGAACCTTGTTACTCGAATAATTATCAGTCAAAAAGTGTTGGACCCAAAAAACTGATGGTACATTAGATTAAAAATGAAGAGGCGCGAGTTGTCTCAACTAAATGACAATGTTTTCATCCAAAGACACCACTTTATTCTGCTGTATGTGGACAATGTGTTTAATGAACTGTCCCCTCAATGCAAGTAATTCATTCAACTGTTGTAGTCATATATATTTACCACCTAAATTAGACCTAAAATACTTAAAGTAGATTTTCGAAATAGGTTTTAACCATTGCAATAAATGCGAAATAAATGGAGAATTTTTTTGAAGGGCGATGCATGCTAAAAACCCTAGTATACCGAGTTAGATCATCAATAAACACCACATAATGATAATAATATTGGAGAGCACAGGATAAGGTCCCCAGACAGCAGGGTGAATCAAATAAAAAGGCGATTTAGAAACTAAAGCCCATTCATTTACTGGTAATGGTTTATTTAGAGAGCATACATCCACAACATTCAGAATATCATGAATTCTACAGGACCTATACACCTGTAGACACAATGTATTATAACCTAAATTTGGACACAATCTAGATGGGAATGCCACAAATAGAATTCAGAAGACTCAGAATTTAGATGAAAGAAAGACAAACCAGGAGAAGATATCATAGCAGTCTCACCCGGTATATAAAGATACTCGATTTCATACAATCCACCATTTTTATGACCGATCCCGTCTATACACTAGTCTGTGGATCTTGCATAATACATGAATCATGGGTGATAATGACACGATAACCTAGATCAGTGTGCTGACCAACAGACTGTTGATTGAAATTGTGCTATTTCTTACACATGCAAATCAATTATCTTGATAAAACAAATTAAATTAAATTTCCTATCATGCTGCTACAAAATTAAAACAGAATATAAGTAAATTAAATCTAGCCTGGGAATATAGTCGCATAGTCGCTGCCCTAAAAGATCAAAAGCCCATCTCTTTCTCCAGATGTTGATTCGGTTTTGTCCAGTAGCAACAAAAGAATCCCTCAGAATCACCAGCACTTGGCCTAGGACAGTAGGAAGAGCCTCTTGCTCAGACAGAGAATTATTGCCTAGAAAATTAAATTAAAACTTATAGAAATATGGCAGTGGGAGAAGAAGAATGTAGCTGTAAATCTCAGTTTTCTATGTATATATAAGAATGAACAAGGAAAGGCTCCTTTTATAGGCATAGAGCATTACCCGTTACTAACAGCCCTCACACAAATCAAGCACACATTTTGGTTTCTTACAATTAATTTGCAACAACTCTATACGTTCGTAGATCCACTTTTACCGGGTCAAAATACTAATTGTAAAGTACTCGGGGGAGTGAGATGAAGCTCGAGAACATTTCGAGTCAAATTATTCGGGGTTCACTCTGAGATCAAGTGCTCGGGGTTGCTCCGAGATTACCTAGGGTCCAGGTACTCGGGATGATTTTGGGTGCTCGTCGTCCACTCTGAGTCCAAGTGCTCGGGAATCACACCGCATCTCCAGGTGCTCAGGAATAATTCCTAGTCGAGTTACTTCTCCTAGAAGTTCAGAGTCAGCTCCGAAAAATCAAAAAATAATTTTCAAAATGTAGTAGGTATAGGGACTCCTTATATGGAGCTACATTTCGGTTCGACGCGTGTACGCGCATGTGAAACGGTAGCCCATGACCTAACAATTATAACAATAGACAATACAAGAGATGGTATATAAAGCACTCAACTTTTCTGGGTATATCCAATGTGGGACTAAATATCAAAGGTAAATAGAGGGAAACTCAAGTTTTTCCTCCAAAACTAAATACATACCCAATAATGCCCCCCAAAACTTGAGTTTTAGGAAAGACAAAAGAAAACAATATGATATACACAAATCATACGATAAAAAATTTAAGCAACATCATACTGTGAATTTGGGATCAATAGCTTGCGGCCTTGAATCTACCCTTAGTAAATTTCATCGCCACCTTAGAGATATAATAGACTACGCCTTGAATTAGGTCTCTTTAACTAGATATTAATGAAAAGATACAGACAGTAAGTCTCTATCTATTGAGTGAGAGTTTTGAGCATTAAAGGTCATGCTCACAATAACCGACTTATGAGAAGTTTCTAGGGGTCAGCCCTATCCCCCAACCGCAGCCATCATGATTTCTCTCACGTACGTAAGTACTCTGAGGGTATTACAGCTGGATCTTATACCCTCCACACTTCATACGTCTGACTTATTAAGAGTTCAACTCAGCCTTACCTAGCTGTATTATAAGAGCATCATCACCATAGAGAAGGAGCAGTAACCATATTGCTACATATAGGAAAAAACATATCTGGGTCGATACTTCACACGACTATCACCAGTCCAGCTTATTGCTACCACATTGAACTTCTTTCACAGAACCAACTCCCGATCAAGTAGGTTAGGTTTTCACTATCGGTGAACTATACTATGGGCTTAACCTCATCTTCCTTGATGATTTTAGGATCATGTTCCAAGAAAGAACCTTAGTCAATAGATATGCCAGATTTTTCTCAAACTTTACAAAGTACAGAATCACAACTTTGCCCAATATGTGCTGTATAGAATTGAGTCTAATCTGAATATGTCTATTCATTTTCTTGTTAACATTCTCCTGCTTTAAAATCTCAATGGTGGATCTTGAATCAGTATGAACTGTGATTGAAAGTATGGTCTAAGTAAGATATAGAATTCAGATAGAAAATTCTTTAACCATTCAGCTTCCAAGTAAGTAGTGTCTAGAGCAATGAGCTTAGACTCCATGGTGCACCTAGCAATCACTATTTGTTTACAGGATTTTCAGGACACAGTAGCACCACCGAATATAAATACATATCCGGTAGTAGACTTAATAATGTAACAGTCAATGACCTAGTTGGCATTACTATACCCTTCTATGACATCAGGATACCTAGTGTAAGTCAAACAGTAGCCAATTGTGCTTCTAAGATATCTAAAAACTCTCGCTAGTGCAGTCCAACTTTCTTTGCTATAGTTTCTAGTATATCTACTCAATCTACCTACTGTATAAGAGATATCGGGCCCAATCCTATTGAAAATGTAGAGATATGAACCTATTAATTGAGAATATTTCAGCTGAGACACAAACTTACCCATGTTCTTCTTCAAGAAAATTGAAGAATCATAGGGTGCAGAAATAAATTTGGAGTTATAAAAATCAAACTTGTGAAGAATTCTTCCAATGCTATCAGATAGACTCAATAAAATTCCATTTTAGGTTCTAGATTTCAATATCACATCAGTAGGACCTAGATCCTTCATATCAAAGTTTTGGGAGAGATAATTTTTTACCCTTTAGATTATAGCAAGAGAAGTTTCATGAATAAGAATATCGTCCGCATATAGACAAAGAATAATATAGTCATTATCAAAGTTCCTGGAATAAATGTATTTCTCATGTTCATGGACAGTGAATCCAAATTGTATAATAACTTTGTTAAACTTTTGATGCTAGTGTTTAGGTGCTTGTTTTAGACCATATAATGACTTCACAAGTTTGCATACTTTATTTTCTTGTCCCTTGGCTGTGAATCCTTCTGGCTAGTCCATAAAAATCTTTTTTTCGAGATCGCTATTCAAGAAAGTAGTCTTAACATGTATTTGATGTATGAACATGTTATGAATTGATGCAAGTGCAAGAAGGATTCTAATAGAAGAGATCTGGTAACAGGAGAATTGGTGCCAAAGAAGTCAATACTTTTTTGTTGGGTGAAACCCTTGGCGATTAATTTGGCTTTGTATTTATCGACAGTGCCATTGGGTCAGAGTTTCTTCTTAAAGATCTATTTACAACCTACATGTTTGCATCTGGAGGAAAATTAATGAGAATTCAAGTGTTATTCTCTATTATGAACATAATCTCACCGTCAATAACTTTTTTAGATAAGAGATTCAGGAGAGTTCATTGCTTCCTTGAAAGAGCTAAAATTACCTTCTATGAGATAGGTAAAGAAGTCTTCATCGAAGGGTGAGAGTGCTAGTTCTTTTGCCCCTTTAGGTTCAAAATCAGTTGCAGGAGCAACATTAGAAGAAGGAATATTAAAAATAGAAAGAGTACAAGAAAGATTACTATGGATTCTTGATTTAAAAGGAAAATATTTTCAAAGTAGACATCATCCCTATCTTCAATGATAGTATTGTTAGATATTTCACTTATTTCAGAGTTCATCACTAGAAATCGGTTAACATTATTATCAAATGCATATCCAATGAAGATAGCATCAACAGTCTCCGAGCTGATTTTTCTTTTCTTTGATTTCGGTATTGAAATCTTAGCCAGACAATCTGAGACTTTGAAGAATTGAATTTTGTTAGGAGTTCTCCTTCCAACATTCATAGGAAGTAACATCGGAGTCTCTTTAGAAAACCTCATTAAGAATGAAACAGTTTGAAAGGAGAGTGTCTCCCCAAAAGTTCTTGAGTACACCTGAGCCGAGTAACATGCAGTTTACAATCCGTGTTGTGTTCTGTTCTTTCATTCAACTGCACCATTGGATTAAGGTGTGTAGAGAGTAGTTACCTCATGAATAATATCGTGCTCATGATAGAATCTTGACATATCATTTGAGGTATATTCCCCCCATGATCTTAGGATCTTGATCTTCCTCTCAAGTTGATTCTCAACTTCGGCTTTATATACCTTGAATCAATCGAGAAGTTTATCTTTGAATTTGAGAAGATAGGCATAATAGAATTTAGAGTAGCTATCATGAATATCACAAAATATCTTCTATCGACTTGGGTGAAAACTCTGTTCAAGTCACACACATCACCATGAATAAGCGCAAGCGGCTCAGAATTTCTTGTGATAGATCAAAAAGGTGTTTAGACATGTTTGCGTTGAACACATATTTCACATTTAGAAGATGAATCAGAAGAATATTTGGGAATGAGACTAAAGTTAATCATTTTTTGATAGAATTGAAGTGGGCATGCCCAATCTACTAGGCCAGGTATCACAAAACTCAAATATTTAAAGCAGCATGAATAATAATTTTATTATCAGAAGAATTGATTACATTGAGTGACTACATTTCAATTTTGCAATATTATTATAATATTTGCACGTTTATCCTTGGTTATTCTTTATTAAACTTTGCTATTTAACCCTCTTTTTATTTATGGTGTGTAGTTATTTAAATAGGAAGATAAGGATAAAAGAAACTTCTAATTTATCCACAAATCCTATCTAAATTTGGATTTCAATTTAAATCAATTTGAAATCAAGAAAAGAAAAGAATATATCATCTATACAGTTCAAATTCAAATATCTAAAAATATGCTTCTAGATGATTAGATGAATTAGAGTTTCATAAGAAAATGCAAGGTCAACTGACCTTAAACAGCTGTAAAAACCCCATAAAAGCCGCGAAAAGTGGCTAGGATGAGGCCACTTTTGTGGCGGTTGATCCTACGGATGTGCTTCCTTAACTACTTTCCAAGTTATTTCATAAATAGCACCATAGAAGCAGTAGCAGAGAGGCACCTCAGAATCAATTCTAGAGATCAATATTTAGGATTCTTCTTTAGTATCTTTCTGAATTTTTTTTTTAATTTTTTAGGGTTTAGCTCAAGAGTGATTTGTAAAGAAGTAGGAAGCTTTTGTAAATTGAAGGTGATAATGTCAATATAAGGTTCTTCTATTCTTATTTTTAACTTCTTTTTTATTGTTATTTACTTGCTTTCTCTTTATTATGATGCGATCTTCTTTTATTATACCATGCTTTCTTTAATTTCTATCATGTGTAGCTAAATTATTCATGGCTTATTAGTCTCTATCCACCACTACTTCTAATTTGTGTTAGATGACTGATTGAATCATATGCAGTTTAAACCATAGGACAAGCTAATATTCTTGAAGGCACATGACGATGACTAATTAAATCTATTATTTACTAATACTAGTTAATTATTTTTCTTATTCTATACTTAGATTGTCTTGATAGTTTAATATTGAATTCTGATTATTTTTCTTATTCTATGCTCTGAAGACTTTGATAGTCTAATGATAAGTTATGGTTAGTGATTATTTCAAATAGGAATTTTCTATCTTATGTATCTTACTTGAATTGTACACAACACCAAGGTATAACTTTTATGATCCAAAGGGAAGTATATTCTTACATGGTTAGTAAGTTAGTTGTGGTAGATAATTAGTAAATCTTGTTCTTTAATTTTTTACAAACCCTAGTATCTAATCAAATTATGTAAGACCATGTTCCCAGAATACGTACTTAGATACATATTTAAATTTTTTCAATCATATTTTTTGATTTACTTTTCACATTTATTTTTATGTTATGATTATTTACGTGATTGTTTTGCATTGGATCCGGATTCATGAAATTGGAGTCAGCCGTAGGTTGAACAGCTGACCCGATCCTGGTGTATTGCTCGATTTGATCTTTCTAATAGTCAAATTTGATCAGTTTCAGTTTCAAATATTATTTTCTAATATTTGAGATTTTTCATAATTTTTTAAAATTTTTCAGAATTATTCTGTAAAATCTTCAAAACCAGTGTCGACTAGTGTCGCTGATCGATTCTCAGATTTTTAATTTATAAATACAGTTAAATTTTTAGAAACTTCTTTCATATTACTTATTAGAATCTCGTTTTCTATCTTAAAACTATTTTTGAAGATTTTTCAGAATTTATCATGTACCTTAATTTATCATGGAGCCGGTGTAGATCGGCATCGACGGTTGATTTCAAGATTTTTAATTTGAAAACTAGAATGAGTATCTTGAATGCAATTTCATCATGTACTTTAAAATAATATTTACTATTTTTGAGAATTTTTGAAAAGTTTTTCGAATTACTCTAATTGGCGTTTTCCCAGATCCGAGATATCTATCCGGATATTTTCTTTTCTTTCTTTCTTCTTTTCTCTTTTATTCTCCTCCACATCTTTTTTCCTCTTTCGTTTTTCTTTTATTTCTTTTTCCTTTTTCTCCTCCACACAACACCCCTCCCAAAATATCCTCTCCCACTTTTCTTCTCTCTTCTCTTTTTCTTTCCTTCTTCTTTTTGTTCTTTTTCTTTCTTCTCCCCCAACCCAGCCGACAGCCCTCTTCCTCCTCTTCTCTCTCTCAAATTATCCCTCTCTCTATCAACTCTCTCTAATCTTCCCCAATCTTAATTTCTCTCTTCCCTTCTTCAATCTCTCTCTCTCTCTCATTATTCCTCTCTACCCTCTCTCCACTGGGTGGACCACGATGTCGGGCCTGGCGCGAACCACCTCCAGTAACCCCCTTGGTCGGTAGCTGTCTGGATCCGACCTCCCCTCTCCTCATCTCTCAATTTCCAACTGCCTCTCCATTTCTTCCTCCTTCTCCAAAACCCACCATCAACATCTCCAACTCTAACTCAAAATCAACCTCCACTACCACCACCTCAACTCCACCACCACACTCCCCTACTCCTCCTCCTCCTCCCATCTTCTTCTTCAATTTCATAATTCCTTCCTCAATTTCACCATCACCTCCATCATCCAACAATACCATAACCCATTTCCACCCACCTCCTCCTCACCCTTCTCCTTGGGTTGACCGGGGCAGCTACCCCAGGCCACCTGGGGCTGGCCGGTGTTGCTGAAAGGCTGGCTAGGCCACCTGGGCCCACAAGGAGCCGTTGGCCCCTTATTCAGGGGCTGCGTAAGAAGCAACCCCTTCTCCTCTTAGATCAGATCGTTGATTCAGCAGTAGACTGGGCGTCAAGCCCAAGTATACCTAATCCCGAGACCAAAATTCTAATTCTCCCTTCTAATGAATTCACTTCTTTCTTAGAATTAAAAGCTTTGCCCGAACACCTCAAGTACACCTATTTGGGCGGAAGAGAAACCCTGCCAGTCATCATAGCATCCCATCGACTAGAAAACAAGAGGAAAGCTTGATGTTAATTTTAAGGAAATATAGAGAAGCCATTGGATGGACAATAGAAGACATTAAAGGGATAAGTCCAGTGATAGTACAACACAGAATTCATTTGAATGATAATGCGACTCCTAGGGGGGACCCACAGCGTAGGCTTAACCCATTCATGCAAGATGTTGTGGAAACAGAAATTTTAAAACTGTTAGACAATGGGATCATTTTTCCTATTTCTGATAGCTAATGAGTTAGTCCAGTCCACGCTATCCCTAAAAAAGCTGATTTCACGATAGCAGAAAATGAAAACAAGGAGTTGGTATAAACAAGACTACCTACCGAGGTTGGTGTTTGTATTCACTATCGAAAATTGAATGCTGCTACCCGTAAAGACCACTTCCCGCTACCCTTCATCGATCAAATGCTAGAACGCTTGGCTAGACATGAGTACTACTATTTTCTGGACGGGTACTCAGGATACAATCAGATTTCCATTGCTGCAGAGGACCAGGAAAAGATCACGTTCACTTGCCCATTTGGAACCTTTGTCTACCGACGCGTGCATTTTGGATTGTGTAAAGCTCCCGCAACATTCCAAACGTGCATGCTCAGTCTTTTCTCTGATATGGTAGAATATTTTCTAGAAATTTTCATGGATGGTTTCTCCATCTATGGAGATTCATTTGACCAATATCTTCATCACTTAGAGTTAGTTCTTCAAAAATGCAAGGAAAATAACTTAACTCTAAATTGAGAAAAATGTCACTTCATGGTAAGACGAGGGATTGTCTTAGGCCATGAGATCTCGAGGAGAAGGATCGAAGTTGACAATGCTAAGATAGAAGTAATCGCCAAGCTTCCATCACACAAATGCATGAAGAATATTCGATCTTTTTTAGGGCATGCTGGGTTCTACCGACGATTTATTAAGGACTTTAGCAAAATCGCTAGACCCTTAGCTAACCTGCTCTCAAAGGACGAGCCCTTTGATTTTGACAATGGATATTTAAATTATGGGAGAAACTTAAGTAAGAACTAATATCTGCACCTATCATTTCTGCCCCTGACTGGACCCAACCATTTGAGATCATGTGTGATGCCTGAGACATTGCCATTAGCGTTATCCTAGGATAGCGTATCGATAATGGACAGCATATGATCTACTATTCGAGTAAGATATTGAATGACGCTCAGCAAAACTATACTACGACTGAGAAAAAATTCTTAGTCGTAGTATTCGCGTTGGAAAAATTTCATCCATACTTGCGAGGATCGAAAACCACAGTCTTCACAGACCACTCTATGTTAAGGTACCCCATGATGAAGAAGGACACAAAAGCATGACTTATTTGTTGGATCCTTCTGTTACAACAATTTGACTTGGAGATTAGAAACAAAAAAGGTGTGAAAATGTAGTAGCCAATCACTTATCTAGAATTTCAAACGCACCTATTGAGGAAGAACCGATCAATGAGTATTTCGTGGACGAATACATCCTAGCAATCTTAAAGGAACCTTGGTATGCTGACATCGTCAATTACCTGGCCACAGGACAAGTACCTTCTGAATGGAACAAGCAGGATAAATATTACTTCTTTTCCCGAGTATGGTTCTTCTTTTGGGAAGAACCATACCTTTTCAAGTACTGTCCTAACCAAATCATCAGACGGTGTGTACCAGAGGAAGAGCATAGGAGTGTGTTAACCTTCTACCATCAACTCGCTTGTGGTGGACACTTTTGTCCCCGCAAAACTGCCAAGAAGGTCTTACAAAGTGGGTTCTATTGGCCCACTTTGTTCAAGAATTCCTTCAACTTTTACAAATTATGCGTGAACTATCAAATAACTGGGAAAATTACAATGAGAGCCATGATGCCCCTAAACCCTATTCTGGAGGTTGAAATTTTTGATGTTTAGGGTATTGATTTTATGGGACCATTTTCAAGTTCATTTGGCAACCAGTATATCTTGGTTGCAGTGGATTATGTCTCAAAATGACTAAAAGCAATATCGAGCAGAACGAATGACAACAGGGTGGTTGTCAAATTTCTGAAAGAAAATATTTTCTCTCATTTTTGCAACACTACGTATCATCCCCAAACCAATGGGTAAGTGGAAGTAACTAACAAACAAATTAAGTTCATCTTAGAGAAAACCGTCGGACAAAATAGAAAAGAGTGATCCACCAAGCTGATAGATGCACGGCTTATCGGGCTGCTTTCAAAACTGTCCTCGGTATGTCTCCATACCGAGTGGCATTTGGGAAGGCCTGCTACTTGCCAGTGGCATTAGAGCACCGTACTTTGTGGGCCATCAAACAATTGAATTTTGACTTAAACAAAGCCGATGAACTGAGAAAACTACAAATTTCAGAGTTGGAAGAAATACGAAATGAAGCTTATGAAAATGCAAAAATAACAAAGAGTAGACCAAGTTCTTTCATGACCAATGCTTACACAGAAAGAATTTTGTCCCTGGATAAAAGGTTCTACTCTACAATTCACGGCTTAACATCTTCGTGGGGAAGCTCAAGACTCATTGGTTCGACCCCTACATTGTGCGCACCATCTTTTCACACAGTATTGTGGTAATTTTTGATCCAAAGAGAGGTGAGAAATTCAAGATAAATGAATAAAGACTAAAGCCATTCTTAACCAATGAACTAGAATAACAAGCTGAACATGTCATGGGTCTTTTAGACCAATCTTACAAGTGACTATACCACCACAAACCAAAAAAAAATGAAAAAAGAAAAAAGAAAAAATATTGTGTAAATAAATAAATTAGGAATTCTTTGTACATAAACATAATTCTTTGTATATCGTTTCTTACACCTGTTTATTGCATTTGCATTCACATATCATTCATTGAGGACAATGTATTAGATAAGTGTAGCGGAGGGGTACTAACATAGGATTTTAATATTTCTTTTTCTTCCTTTTTCTCAAAAAAAATGATGAAAAAATAAAAATATATATAAAAATCCAAGGATTTTGTTCTTTTCTTCTTCTTCCTTAAAAAAAAAATTCTTAAATAGTAAAGAATTTTTTATAATCTTTTGCAAAAATGCAAAACAATTATAAGGATTAAGGAAACCCGAGTTAGAAATTCTTACTTTAGTCTAAATAAAAGAATATTGATTGGATTGATAGTTTAGGAAAAATTAGGAAAATAATTCATCTCTTTATTTTTTGCCTTAGTAAATATGCATTGGCTACACACACACTCTTGAAATTTATGGACAAAGACTCTAAGCGTCACCCAAAAAAAATGAAAAAAATGAAAAAAATGTGTATATATAGTTATAAACCCAATTAAGTTGAAAAATTGTGCCTCAAGAAGCATGATTATTATTGCCTAAAGGAAATAAACCTTAGTTTCATAACTTAGTTTACTTGAGTATTTAACCTTGGGGTGTTTTCTCACCTGGTGCCCTAAGACCGCCTAGTTTGGGAATCATCGGTTAAAAACTAGCTATACAAGTAAATTAGAAAGCTTAAAGAAATTAAAGGCAAAAATTATTCATACATAAACACTCAGCAATTTTATGGCATTGGATTTTGAGTCAAAAAATTTCAAGTAAATCATCACTTTACACAATGCATATTATTTAAAGCAAAATAAAAGAATGAGTTTGAAGTACAAAATTTTTCTGAAACTTAAACAAAAACCATTTTCTTGCATGAAAACCAAAGTATAGGAAGAACTAATAAGGGTCAGACCTAATGCTTATAATTATTTAGTTATTTTTACTAAAGAAATTAAAAAGCCTTTTCCTACTTTAAGAAGATTTTTTTAAAAAAAATAAAACTAATACTTTCATTCTTTTCTTGGATTTTGTTGGTGCAATCTGCTGAAACCCTGAGGAAACAAAACTCCTCCTCAAGAAAAAACCTGGAGGTTTAAAGGCTTGTTGCACATGCTCAGTGCAATCACATTACCTGTGAAAGTGGTGCAATAAACTCTTTTTTTAGCTTTCTAGTTTTGTTTGTTTTGCTCAGGGATAAGCAAAGGATAACTCTGGGGGTGTGATTGGTGTTTATATTTGCATATTTTTTGGTACATTTTCACATTTATCTTAATAAAATTCTATTTATTAATGGGTTCTCCTTGTTTCTAGGTCCATGGCTTGAAGAAAAGATAAGACTCAAAACTCCAACATATTTGAGAATTTTTTAAAGCTAAGAAGAAGCCCACACTTGAAGCCCAGATCTGCTAAACCGATAGCAGAAGTCAACATATTTAATGCACCTACAGGCCCTTCTCCCTAGCACCAGTTTGCACGCCATGGCGCTAGCAGACTGGAGCCAGTATAGCGCCATCGCAGCACCAGAGAGCCAGTACCAGAGGCCAGGGCTCCCACTTCTTGTCCCATACTTCCTGTGACTATAAATACCTCCTTAGATTTTCAGAAAGGGAGATATATAAAGAATAGGAGAGTTCATGCTAGTTTGTTATTGTATTTTTTTTTTGTTTTCTTGTATTCTCTCTTTATTTCTTGTATTAGGTTAGCCATTAGAGTGAGAGAGAAAGAGTGAAGCTTGTATCTTAAAGGTGACAATCAAATACAAGTGAAGTTCTTCCTTTACCACAGTATTATTTGAGTTTTTACCTTATTTTTACTTACACTAGCTTAGTATATTTTCTCTCCCTTCATCTTCTCCTTGGTTTTTATTTACCATGTCTAGCTAACTTCTTTATAGTATGGCTAACTAACTATTAATGCATTAATCTCTAGTAAATTGCTTGAACAACCCAAATGAATCAATAAGTGTCAAACAAGCCTTGTGCAAATAAGAGTTATGATATCTTATGATGAGGGTTTTTAACTCTTAACTTACTAACAAGTAGACTCACTTTCTTATTTCATGCTTGACTCCTAAGTTTTTGATGATTTATAAAAGTTGTTAACTCTACTTGTTTTTGTAAGTTAGTGGAGCTCCCATAAATCCTTGTTGATACCAATAGTGTACTTGTTTCTTCCTCCATGCTCGCCTTCAAATGGATTTTGATAAAGGAATATTCAAGTTTTGCCGTGTGAAGCAAGGTGATGGGAGGAACTTTCATTTAATTTACTATATGAAAAGTTCTTGTACACAAAGTTTATGATCGCCTATGATCCATTGTGAGGTTATATCTTTAAGAAACTAGAGGTTAGTGGGAGCAATTAGTAGAAGATTAGCCATGCATCTTTTCTATCTCTAAAATACAAAACACTATTCCAACACCAAAATACTTCAAACCATTTCTACAAACTTTCTTGTTTTTCTTTCAAGACATTCTTTCAATGAAGAAACATCTTTTCTATGAACAAAAAAAACCACACATCAACTTTCTATTATCTCCTCCTTGTGAATACGACCCGTATAGCTACTTTGCTATCATGGTAGAATCGCTAACGCTATAACATTGACAATCACTCTTTTACTTCTTCTTGTGCATGCTTTTTAGCGATCATTTATAATAAAAATTTTATTCCAGTCCCTTGATGTCCTCGTCCTATGAATCCTACAATTACACTTATGTTTTTTGTTCCAGGCTTCATATTAAAGTTTTTTGTATTAATATTTATTTTTATGTGTTTTAAAATTCATTTGTACTTATACTAAAATTTGGGACACATCCTATAATAGCATAGCCTGTACTCATATCAGTTTCTGTCATTGTTATTTGTGCTTGTTCATGATTATCAAATCTTGTATCTAATATATGACTATGTACTAATCCTCCTTGTCCTTTTCTAGTTAACGAGACAAGTCCTATGACTTTTAAGCCTATATGGATTAGTTCATGTTTTAATTTTTTAAATTCATCACCTACTACAGGTAAGCTAATTATATTTCCAATTGAACTAATCTTTCTAGTATACACATGTCTATATATTGAACTTTTACTCTCGAAGAGTTTAACACTATAAGGATTTATTTCTCTTCTAATTTTTTTATTTAGAATTTCTTCTATATAGTTTTGGATACTAGTAGGATCATCTTCTAGAAAAATTTCTTATGCCTCTAATACTGTCTTCCTCTTACATTGCATTAATGTCATTTTTCAAATATTATTGGTTTACCTACTAAGTTTTTTCTTGACCCACCCCGCTGGTATCAAAGCTAGTTTTTAAGAGTTTAAAGTATCCTAAAAACATATCTTTATTAGTATCTTTAAGATTGATAAGATAAATTATTTAAATTTAGAACTACCTAAATATCAAAAAAGAAGAAAAATATATAAATATTTCTCTTTGGTATGCCAAATTAGTTAATATAGTGATCATAATCTAACTAGTAATCTAGAGATAAATAGTATAACAGACTTGTTAATCTCACTAGCTAAACAATCTGAACATTCATTTGAAGTAAATAGCAAATGAATAAATGACATAGCAGACTTCTTAGCTAAATATAATATTCTTAGTAGATTAGAATACATAAAATCACAACTAGATAGTATAGAAGGTAGATTAATAAGTTTTCATTCTAAAATAGAAAAAAAAAATCCTGGCTACGCTATATAGAAAACAAATTAAAAGAAATAGAGGTAGAAACTAAAATAATATAACAAGAATTCACTTAGAAGTAGAAAATATTAAAGAAATACAAAAAGAATTAAAAGGTAAATTAGATAAAATATTAACGTATG
Source organism: Agave tequilana (assembly GCA_038442645.1). NCBI lineage: Eukaryota > Viridiplantae > Streptophyta > Magnoliopsida > Asparagales > Asparagaceae > Agave > Agave tequilana. The sequence continues at coordinate 36,805 of JAVJIF010019939.1, read as the reverse complement.
TTTCTGAATGAGCAATACTACAAAGATTATTTTAAAGTATTAAAAGCTCTTAAGAAAATATTTCTGGAACATCAGATGAAGAAGCAGTATCTGAGATATCAGAAGAGTTATATAGATTAAAAGTAAAAATGTTAGATTTTATAAAAAACATAGAATCTAATCCATTAGAAATGTTTGAAAAAGATGACCAATTAAATAGGTTACTAGAAGACGAAACTGATAGTGATGTAATAGGTGTACCCAATAATGATCTTAAAATAGAAATTGATATAAATGAAAATAATGATGATGAAGCATCTACGTCAAGAAGTAATACAGAAGAACAAGAAATGCCATACGCAAAAAACAGAGAAAGACTAAAATAAGACCAGAAACTAGTTCAACAGACAATATATATCCTTTCTTAGACATAAATGATGTACCGTAGAGGACTTGTATAGTTGTGTAGAAAATGGGAAAAAGAATTAACAACCATAATGTATCTATATTAATGTGAAATAAATGAGGAAGACTTATACAACTATTTAAAGAAATCACTAAGAGGATCATTAGCAAATCTTATAGATCTAGCAGAAGAAACACAAATCAAGGAAATAGAAAGTCTAAAAAAGGAACCAACCCTAATGAAATTTGTATTATTAGTAAAGCATTCTTGTTTGGAAATAATTTAGGAAATAAAAAACTTGAAGAAAGAACATATTATGTTACCAAATTAAGTAGAATAAAACTATGTGACATTAGATTATTAAATGAATACACTTTCAATTACGTAAAATTTGCTTCAAGGCTGAGTTATCATATATTCTATTACAATAGATAACTACATTAATAAAATAGAACGAGAAATTGGTGATAGAATTAAAACGGATTATCGAACTGAAAAATTAATGCTAGAACGAAATAATTGTCGACCTTCATTAGGATCAGTAGTAGAAGTAGCAAAAAGGGTTAGAATAAAATTATGTAAAGAATATTGGTTAAGTAAAATAGTAAAAAGAATATGCAAGATAAAACTAATTTAGGAAAAATGTACAAAAATAATATCAAATTAGAACCAGAAGACTTTAGATGCAGAATTTTTAAAAATTAACTAAAAGAAGGGGTAAAAATAGATTTAAATTAAATAAAAGAAACCAAATACATAAAAAATCAAGTAAAAACACAATAAAAAGAGAAGGGAAAAGATAAGTCATATAAAAAACAGATAAAAAAGAAGTATAATGAAGAATGTAATTGTTACTTGTGTGGTGAAAAGGCTAAAAAAAGCCAAACTGTCCAAAGTTAAAAAAAACCAGTAAAATTATAGAATTTCAATAGTTAGACTTAGAATCTACTTATTCATCAGACATTGACTCATTATATAGTATAGGAGAATTAAATTGGGAAGATAGTGATAGTGATAGTAATAATGATAAAATATAGAAACACGGGATTGTAATATAATAACTATCAAGAATACAAGTTCAGGAGATTGTATGGTTAAAAAAACCTTATTAGTATCTTTAAGATTGATAAGATAAATTATTTAAATTTAGAACTACCTACATATCCAAAAAGTAAAAATTTAAAGATTTCTCTTTAGTTTGCCAAATTAGTAAACATAGTGATCATAATCTAACTAGTAATCCTAAGATAAATAATATAATAAATGTGTTAATCTCACTAGCCAAACAATCTAAACATTCATTTGAAGTAAATTACAAAAAATAAATGATATAGCAGACTTCTTAGCGAAAAATATTATTCCTAATAGATTAGCCTACATAAAATCACAACTGGATAGTATAGAAGGTAGATTAATAAGTTTTTCTTCTAAAACATAAATAAAAACTTTGCTACACTATATAGAAAACAAACCAAAAGCAATAGAGGTAGAAACTAAAATAATATAACAAGACTTCACTTAGAAGTAGAAAATATTAATGAAATACAAAAAGAATTATAAGGTAAATTAGATTAAAAAATTAGCGTATATTTCTGAATGAGCAATACTGACTGTATGAGAGAGATTGAGAGTAAGAAAGAAAAAAAGAGAACAGAGAAATACATAGAAGGAGAAAGAGAAAGGGATAGGGAGGACAGGTGGCCAGCCGGCTGGCTAGCTAGAGGGCGGCGCGACCGCCAAGAGAGGGGCGGCGTGACAGTCTGGTGGCCCAAGGAGAGAAGAGGGAAAGGGGAGGAGATATGAGTGTGGTGATGATGTAGACGGTGGTTGTGGTGGTGTTGTTGATGGTAATGGTGGGGATTTTGGTGGTGAGTGGAGATGGTAAAGAAGATGAAGATTGTAGAATTATGAGAGGCGGTGATGGGTGATGGTTTGGGGAAGAAGGAGGTAGTTTGGTCGTGGATTTTGAAGGAGAGATAAAGAAGATGGAGAAAGGGAGAGAGAAATTGGGAGAGAAGATAGGAGAGAAGGACGGGAGCTCCAGAGTGAGGTGGTCGACCGGAGGCTTGTCGTCGGGGATAGTCGCTGGCCAGAGGTCGAGTTGGGGCCAACCAGATGGGGAAGAGAGAGGGAGGATAAGAGTGATATTAGAGAGAGGGAGAGAGAAATTTTGAATGAGAGAGAGAAACAAGAATTGAAGAGAGAGGAGAATTGAAGAAAGAAGAGGAGAGGTGGTCGGTTGGCTTCTTCGGGAAGAGAGATGGAAATTAGGGAAGAAAAATTGAAGGAAGAAGAAGAAAAAGGAGAAAAGGAGAAGAGTACAGAAAAGAAAACAAACAAGAGAAAAGGAAAGAAAAGCAAAAAGGAAAAGGAAACAAAGAAAAAAGGAAAAAAAAGAAAATTCGAAAGTTAAGTAAAGAAAAAGAGTGAGAAAGGGAAAAGAAAGAAGAGAAAAGATAAAGAAATAATAATATTATTTTATTACATTGATTTTTGACTAATTCAAAAATTCCTAAAAATTTTTTAAAATAGAAAATATTACTCTGAGGAATGATGTAAAATCAGATTCAAAAAGTTCAACTTGATTTTTAAATTAAAAATCTTGGAATCGATCGACGATACTGGTCAACACCGAATTCAGGAGATTTTGCAAAATAATTTTGAAAATTTTTAGAAAATCTGTAAAAATCTACAATATTGAATCTTAATATCTGAGATAGATTTAGTTTAACTATAAGGAAGGTCAAATCAAGTAGTTTCACTAGAATCAAGTCCTGAGTTCGGACTCGGGCTGCTTGGGTCCATAAAATACGGGTCTGATACAAAATAATAATAAAATAATTTCAAGAAAAATAGGAAAATCCAAGTGAAAATTCGAGACACGTATCCGAATACATATTCTGGGAATGGGGTATTATAGAACCAAAAAATGTCATTGCATCAGAATAAAATCTATAGTTAGAATGCATATAAAAGTATCCTCATAAAAGTGTCCTCAACTTTTGGTTAAAATGCATAATATCCATTTCAATATCTTTATCCAGTTATTTGATATTACTAGTTCACCAATATATCTCTTTATATACAAACTTCACTTTAAACTACTCGAGTACAAACTCTTTCTCTCATATATATCATTTCACTAAAGTCTCTCAAACTAAATATCCCTCTATATTTTTATTTCTACTAGTATACTAGGCATGTACTATGCATGTTAAAAAAAAATAATTAAAAATGAAATATAATTAAATAAATTATCTTAATTAGTATTAGTCATTACTTCTTAGTATAAATATAATATTATTTCTATAAAACATATGTGAATTATATAAGACCATAAAACAATAAGGCAATCGATGTTAATTTAAAATTAAATATTTAATCATGATAATTTTGAATATATAAAAATAGAAAAATAAAATTATTATAAATTGATATTTATTATGCATATATCCAAATGGAAAATATGTATATATAGGGAATATGATTGACAAAATTATTATTGTGATATGTATTTTTTCAAAATATCAATGTTCTATCATTAGTGCCTATAAATTTTTGGCGTATTTTTTATAGTAAAATTAAACATTGTAAGCTTATAATTTACCTAGATTTTAGCTAGAGGTCAATTTACAGATTTATATTTATTTATCTTCAATAATAGTATAAATAATATGCTAACATTTTCAATGATTTTAAAAAAAATTGATAAGAACATTTATGGATGAGTCAAATGGATTTTCCTGAAACTTGATATTAAACATAATAATATTATTATACTAATTAGCACATATAAATATCTAATTATATTTCGTTATTAATTTTTTTTTTTTTTGCCCCCTTTAATGTGCATAGCATATGTCTACTACATTGGTATATAAAAATGGCATCTTCTTCGTACACTCTCTTTATTTCCAAAGCCCTTTCTCCCACTTCCTTCTCTACCTCAATCATCTTCATCATCACACATTGTCCAACTACACTTCCTGCATCTCTACCATCACTAATTAATCACTGATTTTTTCATTCCAAGCTTCCTTTTCTCTCCTTCCCCTCCACCTTGATAACCATTATCTCCACCACTTTCTCTACTTTTTCCCCTCCTGTTTCATTCCCATCATTACCAAATTCTCTACTCTTGTTCGTGATTCTCCTTCTCCCCCACCATCACAAAACCGCCCCTCCTTCCAACTTCTCCATTAACTTCCCTAAATTAGAAAATAATAATAATAAATAGCAGTAAATTACTAGCGGGAAAACTAGTTTTGAAATAAAATAAACGTTAAATTCAGAAAAAGGATTCAACTCGTTAAATTGTTTATGAAACAAAGAGAAAAAAAAGTTAAACATCAAACAAACTATTAGGACCTTAAATTTCTCTGCTCTTAAAAGTTTCTATAATTTTGTAGTGAGAAGTAAAATAATTATTTGCTTGCAAGAGATGAACCGTTCAAGGCTTAAGCCTTCGCATTCTTTATTTAATAGTTATTTCCAGTTTTGATTTTTGTTTTCTTTTAGGGAATAGGTTGTTTACGAATTTCTTTGAAGAGGGTTCGGGGATGATGGAGGTGCATGTAATCGGTAAGAATGAGATCGTAGAGGTGATGGTGACAGATTAGAGAACACTAAAGGAGCTGTCGAAAGAGGTGACAGAGAAGACTGATAGAAATAACAGTAGAGAAGTATTCTCTAGGATGTTGACACTCTGTTCATACTGATGGGGCTCTCTCCCTCTCTCACTCACTCTCTCTCGCACGCGCGCGGGGGTTTTGTTTGGGGGAATAAATTGTTTAGAGTAGAAACTTGGAAGGATATAAATTCGAAGGTATATAGGGCGTGTTTGTTTGTCCGCAAAACGTAAGTCGTAAAATTTCTTTTCCATTTTTTGCTGTTTGTTTCGCTGAAAAATAAGTTGCAAGATGCAACTCTTCTTTTCCCACTTGCAGTTGCTACAGTTAAATTTGTGGTCATGTAAATCTCACTTTTACAGTTATTTTTTCCCACTTGCAGTTGCTACAGTTAATTTTGTAGTCATGTAACTCATACTTGTAATACACTTACAGTTCAAAAAAGTTACTTGATATTCAATATATAATTTCATATTATTAAATATTTAATATTTTAGATAGTGTTCAATTTCTTATTTAATTATTTAATTATTTTATATTTTTAATCTTTAATTTTTTATTGTTTTTAATATTGTTTTAATATTTAATATTTTACTATTTTAATTTAATATTTTTATTTAATATTTTATTTAATACTTTATTATTTTTTAATACTTATTCCATTTTTTATTATTTTATTTAGAGTTAATATTTTATTTATATAACAATATTATACTTTAATATAAAATTACTATATATTTAATTAATTATTTTTTAATATAAAAAATTACTTTATTAATATCATATATATTTTATTATTATATTAATATTTTATTATGTTAATATTGTAATAATAATTCAGTATAATAATACTATAATAATAATTTATTATTAAATTATAATTATATTTTACTTTGTTAATTTTATATTTCTATAATATTACAATAATATTATAATAAAATTTATATTATAATAATTTTCAAGTATTTTTAATATTATAATATTATAACTATATTTTATTATTTTTGTAAGATTTTTTAATATTTATATTTTATTAGTATTCTTAAAATTTTATTAATGTTCTTTAGATTTTCTTAAAATTTTATATTATTTATTTAGTTAATATTTTAATAATATTTTACTATTCATACTAATATTTTATTAATATTATTGTTATAAATAAAATATTAAGATTATTAATTTTTTATCTCAAATTTATTGATACAATTTAATTTGCAATAGTAGATTTAATTTAATAGTATTTATAATATTTAAATCACTGCTACAGTTAATTTTGTGGTCAACTTTTTCACTTACACTTTTACATTACCAACCAAACACCGTAAAACACAATATACTTTACCATTTACGCTTTCACTTTATCAACCAAACACCGTAAAACACAATATACTTTTCCATTTACACTTCACTTTATCAACCAAACACCGTAAAACACAATATATTTTCTCTGTTACAGTTCACTTTTTTTATTCTCATTTTACGACTTACGACTTGCGACGTTTTGCAACGAAACAAACAGGCCCAAGTACCCAATAAGTTGAGATATTTCAGTGTTCTTTGCTTAAAATCATTTGATTATATTTGATAGTAACGTGGTTTATGCGTAAAGGGGTTTGGTTCATGTGTGTGAGCCCCACACACATACAATAAGAGGGTCAATTTCGTGTTGACACGTGAATTGGACCTCTTATATCTCTTATAATATGTGTGTTGGACCTCTTATAATATGTTATGTATATGAGTCCCACACACATATTATAAAAGATATAAGAGGTCCAATTCACGTGTTAACGCTGGATTGACCCTCTTATTGTATGTGTGTGACTCACACACATGAACCGAATCCATGTGTAAAAGGTTTCAGAGTTCAAGCTCAAGTGTGAAACGGAGCAATTTGGTCCCAGTACGTAGTATGTCATCACTCGGAGGTCAAATTCTCTAGAAGGTCTCACATCCATCTCTCTTAAATTTGTCCTGCTCGAAGTGTTCTTAGAATGCCACGTCGGTGGTAAAGAGAGTTCGGATCTCGCCGATCCGACTGAAAGGGTTTGGACCGAATCTGTAGTGGTAGAAAATGTCACATTGGTTGGTTGGGGGATCCAGTGATAGGCAATCAGATTGGGTGCATTTGCCTCGCTGTCTGTGAAGCTCTAATAACGTTCCAGTGGCCTTTTCTTTTCTTTTTTTTTTTTCTTTTTGAAGAATCAAATGGTGTATTTATTATATATTGTATCATTGATATGTTTCGTCAGTTTCTTATTGATCAAATGCCGCCTCACAATTTTATGTGGAACAAAAAGTGTTCTTAGAAACATTTACAAAGTGTTTCAGGATTTTTCACCGAATTTGATTATATCCAAGGATGAGAGTTTTTTTTCCTTTTCTCTTTTAACTCTTCATTCATTTTGAACGAAGAATTAAGATTTTCAGGCACAATGAATCCGCCTTTTCTCATACGATAAATATAAAAAAAAAAAATTTCCTACACAGTTATACTTTACAGAAACTTTTACACGAGTAATGCATTTGGACCAAACTATCTTTCCCATAAAAAGTATGTTGGGATCGTATCTCAACAGTTCCAGAACTGTATCTTAATCTGGTATGCAATTTCATTTCTTTATATGGTAAAACCTTAAGCCCACAAAAATAAGTAAAAGAATTGAAGATCCGGGCAAGGTCCGGTGAATGTAAAGATTTTTGCAACACTTTAAGATCCGGGTAAGCACCCGGGAGAGTTAGGGGAGTGTCCCGGCTAAGGATAACTGGTTTTGAGCGGGGGTGACCGATCGGAGATGGTCGATTTTATGTCGCAGCTACGGTAGTGGAAACATGTCACGACTTTGGTAGTAGGAGATCCGGTCATGAAATTTCCGGATCAGAGCTGCAGATACCATGTCGAAAATGACTGGTCCAAGAGATGGCCAGTGCTGAGCTGCAGATGCCGAAAATGCAGAGAAGGGGGATGCCATGACTTCAATAGTGTGAACTCGGGTCACCGGATAATCGGATTGCGGTGTAGATATCGTGACAGCGCTGACGAGAAATCTGGTCAAGGGGTGGATGTTGGAGGAGAGAGTACAGTAGAGGAAGTGAAGTCATGCCAGGTGCTGCCAAGGAGTCTACGATGAAAGGCGACGGAACAGCAGGCAGGAAAAAGAAGCAGCAGCAGAAAAGACAGAGGTCGGTCGACCGGACCGGTCGACCGACGTGCACGAAGTGCACAGGTTTGCTCCCAGGTTGCTTCGGTCGACCGGACCGGTCGACCGAAGAGGGTCTCTGTTAGCAACCCGACTTTCTGTTTGTTTCGGTCGACCGGATCGGTCGACCGTAAGAAGGAGTCGGTCGACCGGACCGGTCGACCGACAGTCGGGTCTGGGCGAAATATGCTGTTTCGGGAAGTTATGTATTTAAGCTCTAATTGTATTTTTTAGGGTTTGAGTGCCTAGACAAAGTATAGCTGCGGACTCTCTTGTGTTGATAGAGATCCAGAGCTATTGTAATCCATCTTCCATAAAGAAAACTCTCTCCGTGAATTGCCCCGAGGACGTAGGCAGGTTGGCCGAACCTCGTTAGATCTGGTTTTTGCGATTGGCTGTTCTTCTAGTTTGTTTTTCATTGTTCTTGGTGATTGAGATCAGGTTGGATCTTCTAAGGGTTGTTGTCTCCGAGCACAACAAGTGGTATCAGAGCGTTCAGGTTACGCTTGGGATATTCTGAAGATTCGAAGGGCTCCAGATCTGATCAGGTGGAGATCGTGTGTCGATCTCAGGTCAGAGGCATTGGTGTTCAAGGAGATCGTGTGTCGATCTCAGGTGGACGCAGGGAGGGCTCGTTGAATCAGGGGTGGAATAGATCTGGTGAGAAACTCAAGCTAGGGTTTCAAGGTAGAGGTAAAAATCACTTTTTTTATCTCAGAAATAGATCTATTTTGCAAGTATTTGATCTTCCGCATAGTTAGAGGGTCAAGGAAAGGATCTCAATGGCAGAGGAATCTAAGTCTGTTAAAACAATGAACAACTCCAGGATTGAAGTTGTTAAGTTCAATGGAACTAACAATTTCGGGATGTGGAGGTGTGAAGTTATGGATGCATTGAATGCACAGAACCTCGAGGACACGCTCCTTTTGGAGAAGAAGAAGGATACTACCACTGATGATGAGTGGGCAAAAATGAACAGGTCGGCATGTGGCCTGATTCGCTCATGTTTGTCACAAGATATCAAATATTCTGTTCAACATGAGAAGTCAGCAAAGGATATGTGGAATACCCTCGAGAAGAAGTACCTGACAAAGAGCGTGGAGTCAAGGCTGCAGCTTAAGAGCAAGCTGTATTTGTTCAGGATGCAGAGGGGAAGCACAGTAAATGAGCACCTCAACAGGTTTACAAAGCTTCTTACGGATTTGCTAAATGTGGATGCCATTATAAGTGAGGAAGACAAGTCAGTCATTCTTCTGAACTCTCTTCCACCGGAGGAGTATGAAATATTTACAATGACATTCATAAATGGAGGCAAACCTTAGACTATGATGAGATATCGTCAGCACTGATGAGTTATGAGAAAAGGAAGAATGAGAAACATTCTGGGAGATCTAGTTCATTAGCAGAGGCTTTGGAGGTAAGAGGCAGGAGCTCATCAAGGAAAGGCAAGGAGGTGAGAGGAAGATCGAAGTCAAGACCGGGCTTAAGGGATCTTAAGAAAGACCAGTGCATGTATTGCAAAGAGTTTGGGCACTGGAAAATTGACTGTCCAAAGTACAAGGGGAAGAAGAAGGAATCAAAATCTGAGGCAAATCTGGCAAGAGTGACAAAGGCTGCTAGCAGTAAATCACAGGCAGAGGATTCAGATTCAGATTCTTCGGTATTCTCGTTTTCAGTTAATACTCCTGTTGTAGGTTACTCGGGGGAAAACGAGTGGATCCTGGACACAGGTGCTACATATCATGTATGCCCTAATCGAGATTGGTTTACCAGTCTTGAGAATCTGGAGGGATGTTCGGTCGTCATGGGCGATGATCATCCATGCATCATGGTGGGTGTAGGCACAATTCCTATCAGGATGTTCGACGGGATGGTAAGGGAGCTGAAGGAAGTGAGATATGTCCCTCAGCTGAAGAGGAACTTGATCTCAGTGGGTGTTTTGGAATCATTAGGGCTCGGAGTGTCTATTAAAGAAGGTGTTCTTAAAATGACGAAGGGCTCAATGGTGGTGTTGAAGGCCAACCGCAGGAACAATTTGTATTACTTGAAGGGTAGTACAGTGACAGGCCAGGTGGCAACTTCGACCAGTCAGAAGGAAGATCTAACCCGGCTATGGCACATGAGGCTGGGACATGCAGGGGAGAAATCTATGCAAGCTCTTGTGAGGAAAGGGCTGCTGAAGGGTGCAGAGACCTGCAAACTGGATCTGTGTGAACATTGCATCATAGGCAAGAAGACGAAGGTGAAGTTTGGTACAGCTTCACACTGCACCGAAGGCATTCTTGATTATGTTCACACGGACGTATGGGGACCCACAAAGACTGCATCAATAGGGGGAACCCATTACTTTGTGTCGTTTATCGATGATTATTCTAGGCGGTGCTGGGTGTACACCATGCGACACAAGAATGAAGTCCTAGAATTGTTTGTGAAGTGGAAGGTTAATCAGGAAAGGAGTACAGGAAGAAAAGTCAAGGTCCTTCGTTCTGACAACGGAGGAGAGTACAAGTCAGACCCTTTCCAGAAGCTATGTCTTGATGAGGGCATAGAGAGGCACTTCACAGTAAGGGAAACTCCGCAACAGAATGGGGTGGCTGAAAGAATGAACCGAACTTTGCTAGAGAAGGTTCGGTGCATATTGTCAAATGCAGGATTACCAAAGAAGTTCTGGGCTGAAGCTTTGGGGTATGCATGCCATCTCGTCAATAGGTTGCCGTCGTCTGCAATAGGGGGAAAGACCCCCTTGAAGCTTGGTCGGGTAAAGCTGCAGGAGATTATGATGTGCTCAGGATATTTGGATGTCCAGCCTACTATCACGTAAAAGAAGACAAATTGGATCCGAGAGCGAAGAAAGGTGTGTTTGTTGGCTTCAAGAAAGGAACCAAGGGGTTCAAGATCTGGGACCAACAGGACAACAAATTCATAATCAGCAGAGATGTCATTTTTGATGAGGCCTCGATGATGAAGCCTACAGTCTCTCAGCAGGTGGAGACTAAGAAGACCAAGGAGCTATTGCAGCAGGTGGAGAGTGATGCAGATCCACCATCTCTAGAAGACTCAGTATCTGTGAGGATCATTCCTGAGGTGACACAGGGAGGTGATCAAGTTGCAGAAGAAGATGCTGAGGTTGTTGAAGAGGATCAGGAACAGGTTATGGATACAGTTCCAGATCCCACTGCAGTTGGAAGACCAAGGAGGAATACTAGGAGACCTGGCTGGCTCACTACAGACATGGTGATTGCACATGCACTTCCAGTTGTTGAAGAAGCCATTCCATCTACTTTCAGGGAAGCTGAAATCAGTTCAGAAGCGGAGTTATGGAAAGGGGCCATGAATGAAGAGATGCAGTCTCTTTATAAGAACAACACATGGGAACTGACCAAGTTGCCCAAGGGGAAGAAAGCCATAGGGTGTAAGTGGGTATTTGCTAAGAAGCAGGGATCACTCCAAGAAGACAAAGTGCGCTACAAGGCAAGGCTGGTGGCTAAAGGCTACGCACAGAGAGAAGGGATCGACTACAACAAGGTGTTCTCCCCAGTTGTAAAACACTCGTCTATTCGGATCCTATTGGCCTTGGTGGCACAGAACGAGTTGGACCTTGACCAACTTGATGTGAAGACCGCCTTTCTCCACGGCGATCTTGAGGAGGAGATCTACATGACTCAGCCCACAGGTTACAAAACTGCAGGGAAAGAGGAGTTGGTATGCAAGCTGAAGAAATCGCTGTACGGTTTAAAGCAGTCTCCAAGACAATGGTACAAGCGATTTGACAGCTTCATCAGGAAGAAGAAGTACACAAGAAGCCATTATGATCCATGTGTGTACTACAACAAGTTACCATCTGGTGAGTATGTCTATCTACTACTTTACGTAGATGATATGCTAATTGCTTCTAGGTCAAGATCTGCAATTGATTCTCTGAAGAAGACTTTATCGTCTGAGTTCGAGATGAAGGACCTGGGGGAAGCAAGGAAAGTATTGGGTATGGAGATCACAAGGGACAGGGAAGCTGGCAGGATTAGCTTGACTCAGAAGGGCTATCTGGAGAAGGTACTGCAGAGATTTAATATCGGGAAAGATACAAAGACTGTAAGTACACCAATGGCGCCGCACTTCAAGTTGTCAGCGAAGATGTCTCCAAGGAGTGTTCAGGAGCGTGAGCATATGACTCATGTACCATATGCCAATGCAGTGGGAAGCTTGATGTATGCAATGGTGTGTACAAGGCCGATCTATCACAGGCAGTTTCCATGGTTAGCAGATATATGCATGATCCAGGTCAGGGTCATTGGGAAGCAGTGAAGTGGATCCTGAGGTACATCAAGGGTACTGTTGATGTAGGCCTCGTGTTTGAGAAGGACAACACTGGGAAGCAAGAATGCATAGGGTACGTGGATTCGGACTATGCAGGTGATCTTGACAAACGCCGGTCGACGACGGGGTATGTATTCACATTCTCGCAGGCACCGGTGAGTTGGCGCTCCACACTTCAGTCCACAGTCGCATTGTCGACTACAGAGGCAGAGTATATGGCCTTGACCGAGGCCATGAAGGAGGCGATTTGGCTTCAGGGATTGCTATATGACTTGGGAGTGGAACAGGAGATCTTGAAGATACACTGTGACAGTATGAGTGCCATTTATTTGGCGAGGAACCAAGTCTACCACGCAAGGACGAAGCACATCGATGTCAGGTATCACTTTGTTCGGGAGATTCTGGAGGAAGATGACATAAATTTATTGAAGATTCATACTTCGGAGAATCCGGCCGATATGCTTACAAAGGTGGTGTCGGGAGTAAAGTTTGCACACTGCAAAGACTTGCTCCAGATTCTTCAGGTGAATTGAGCTTGCTGAAGCTCATGTGGATGAACTACGGATGGCTTGATCCCTTGGGCAAGGGGTACGTAGGCAACCAGATTGGTGCAGCCGCTTTCGAGTCGGTGTTCGGCTCAGATTTAACAATCTTCACCGAGGTGGAGAATTGTTGGAGGAGAGAGTACAGTAGAGGAAGTGAAGTCATGCCAGGTGCTGCCAAGGAGTCTACGACGAAAGGCGACGGAACAGCAGGCAGGAAAAAGAAGCAGCAGCAGAAAAGACAGAGGTCGGTCGACCGGACCGGTCGACCGACGTGCACGAAGTGCACAGGTTTGCTCCCAGGTTGCTTCGGTCGACCGGACCGGTCGACCGAAGAGGGTCTCTGTTAGCAACCCGACTTTCTGTTTGTTTCGGTCGACCGGATCGGTCGACCGTAAGAAGGAGTCGGTCGACCGGACCGGTCGACCGACAGTCGGGTCTGGGCGAAATATGCTGTTTCGGGAAGTTATGTATTTAAGCTCTAATTGTATTTTTTAGGGTTTGAGTGCCTAGACAAAGTATAGCTGCGGACTCTCTTGTGTTGATAGAGATCCAGAGCTATTGTAATCCATCTTCCATAAAGAAAACTCTCTCCGTGGATTGCCCCGAGGACGTAGGCAGGTTGGCCGAACCTCGTTAGATCTGGTTTTTGCGATTGGCTGTTCTTCTAGTTTGTTTTTCATTGTTTTTGGTGATTGAGATCAGGTTGGATCTTCTAAGGGTTGTTGTCTCCGAGCACAACAGTGGACGGATCCAAGTAACAGACGCCACATTTACGTTGTAGGAGAGAAGCCGTGACTTCCCTGAGAGCGAGCGTTCTAGTGGCTTCATTTTTCATTCTTTATTCGTTTTCTTTTGCACAGAGCTAATACGTACGACAGTGTCTATACAAATTTGTACCTTTTTATCTAGTCATTGTTTCATTAAATTTTTATTAATGAAACGCGTGATTCTTACCTTTCTTATTTATCTTAAAAAAAAAATAAAAGGATAAAGCCAAATCACACTCTTTTTATGGTAATCACGTGCATGTGGTTTACAATGATATTAATCAGCATTCATTCTGCACCCACTACTAGAGAATTGTGACTCCTTCCCCATAACATATGAACAATTCATTCGTAACAACGACCACGTTCCTTTAATAGTCTATATGTATGCATTCACTACATGCATAGCTAGTAAGCAGACAAACAATAACCTAGCTCTCAAACATTATTCTCTCCATTCTCATTCCCATTCCCAGTCCTCTCCATTTCATTCCCCACAATTCCCCTCCTCCTCCTCCTCCTCGTACTCCCATAGAGATACGCAAATCCCCACGAGCACAGCCCAAGAGACACCACACCAGACCCCCACCCAAAACATTCATTGACGGCAGCGCCGGCATGCATATTCCACGACTGAGCGACGACGTCAAGAAGATCACCCAGGGTGGTTTTTCTTTTTTTTTTGGTGGGGGGGTGGGGGGGGGGGGGGGGGGGGGGGGTGTGGGGGATAAAGTCGGAGGTATATCGTTAGAAGTACCCAATAAGTTGAGATATTTTAGTGCATTTTGCTGAAAATCTATCTAAATTTGATAATAACGTGGGGTTTGTACAGAGGGGTTCGGTTCATGTGCGTGAGCCACATACACACACAATAAGAAAGTGAATCACGTGTTGACATGTGTATTGGTCCTCTTATAATGCGCTATACACATATTTTAAGAGATTATAAGAGGTACAATTCATATTTCAACATGAGATTTATGTGGGTGTCGCTCAAACACATGAACCGATCCATGTGTAAAGGGTTTAAGAGTTCAAGCTCAAGTGTGAAACCGAACAGTTTGGTCTCGGTAGGTAGTACGTCATCACTCGGAGGAGGTCAAATTCTCTGGAAGGTCTCTCATCCATCCCTCTTACATTTGTCCTGCTCGAAGTGTCTTGGAATGCCACGTCGGTAGTAGAGGGAGTTCGGGTCTCACCGATCCGACTGAAAGGGGTTGGATCGCATCTGTCGTGATGGGAAAATGTCATGTTTGGTGGTTGGGCGATCCAGTGATGAGATGACTAGATCAGGCATGCATTTGCCCTGACGCTTGTGGAGCTCCGAAGAAGGCTTTCCAGCGGCCTTTTCTTCTTCTTTTTTCTCCTTTCTTGCTTTTTGAAGGATCAAATGGTGTATTTATTAAATATTTGTACTCTTTTTTGCTTATTAATGGAATTAATTGTTCTGGCTTTTAGTTCACTCTTAGAACACTTTTTACCGAATTTGATATATCCAAGGATGAGAGCTTTTTGCTTTTCTTTTTCATTTTGAATGAAGAATTAAGATTTTCAGGTACAATGAATCCACCTTTTCTCATACGATAAATTTAAAAAATTATTTCCCTACACAGTTATACTTTACCGAAACTTTACACGAGTAATGCATTTGGACCAAACTATCTTTCCCATAAAAAGTATGTTGGGAACGTATCTCAACAGTTCAAGAACTGTATCATAATCTGGTATGCAGTTTCATTTATTTATATGGCATAACCTTAAACGCACAAAAATAAGTAAAAGGATTGAAGATTTGGGCAAGGGCCGGTGAGAGTAAAGATTTTTGTAGAATTTCAAAATCCGTGTAAACGCCAGTGAGAGTTAGCAGGGGCGTTCGGCTAAGGACAGCTGATTTTGAGCGGAGGTGAGCGGTCGGAGATGACCAAATTTAATGTCGCAGCTGTGGTAGTAGGGACATGTCACGAATTTGGTGTAGGAGATCCGGTCATGGGATGATCGGATCAGAACTATCAACATTGATCGGCCAAGAGATGGCTGGTGTTGAGCTGTAGATGCCGAAAATACGGAGTAGGGCGGATGCGACGACTTTGGTAGTGGGAACTCTGGTCCTCGGATAATCAGATTTGTGCTGTAGATGTCATGACGGCACTGGTGAGAAGTCTGGTTAAGAGATGGATGAATCCGAGTAACAGACGTTACCTCTACGATGTAGGAGAGAAGCCACAACTTTTCTGAGAGTGTTCCGGTGGCTTCGTTTTTTTATCCTTTATTCTTTTTTTTCCTCGGAAAAGAGCCAATTATATACGAGTGTTTCTATACAAATTTTTAACTTCAGGTTATTATCTCACAGTTTTATCTTAAAAAAAAAAATTACAAAGATAAAAGCCAAATCACACTAAGTTTATTTTATGGTAATCACATGCTTGTAGTTTACATTGATATTCAATCAGCGTTCATTTCTGCACCCACTACTTGAGAATTGTGACTCCTTTCCCCATTACACATGAACAATATATTCATAACAACGACAACGTTCCTTTAATAGCCTATATCTATTCATTCACTGCATGCATGAGTTACACAAAATAGCTAGCCCTCAAACATTATTCTCTCCATTCCATTCCCAGTCCTCTCCATTTCAATCCATCCTCCTTCTCCTACTTCATTCACGACCTGTCCATTCTCCTCCTCCTCCTCCTCCTCCTCCTTCTTCTTATACTCCCCATAGAGATACGAAGCAAACCCCCACAAGCACAGCCCGAGAGACACCGCCTTCATCCCCCCGAAAACATCCCCAAACACCAGCACCCCACCCAAAACATTCATGGGCAGCAGAGCCGTCATGCATATTCCACTATTGAGAGACGACGTCAAGAAGATCATCCCAGCAGTCCCCATAAAACACATCTGCCAGCACGCGACGGTCCCCCGACCGTCGTCCAGTACTTGGCCTCCCCGAGATCGAACCCCACCCTCCCTTCCCTCCTCATCTCCTTAAACCCCCCGTCCGCCGCCATCACCGCCGCCGCGAAAGCCGTGGCCGCCGCCTCCATCACGAACTGCATCTCCATGACCATCTTATAGCTCTTCATCCCTCTGTACATGATCTCCATTATCGGGAGGTAGACGGCGAACATGGCGGCGGCGGCGAGGGTGGCGAGGAAGCCCAAGAAGAACTGAGCGTGGGTGACCCCGGATGGCCTGTCGGTGCTGGACCCGATGGCGAGGACGACGGAGCTGAGGGTGAGGAGGACGACGCAGTTGAGATTGCCGAAGGTGACCTTCTGGTTGACGAGGAGAACGGAGAGGATGAGGTTGAAGGCGAGCTGCGAGGAGAGTAGGAGGAGGACGTGGAGACCGGGAGGTAGGAGACGCCCCAGGAAATGAAGAAGTTGTTTAGGCCCAAGAAAAGGCCCATGAGGACGGAGTAGGAAAGAAGGCGGAGGGTGAAGGTCGAGAAGGGGCGGCGGGGCACAGCGCCGCGAGAGGATGAGAGGTAGATTGGGAGGAGGAGGAGAGGGAAGCCAGCGGACTGGACCCAGGTGGAGACCCACCTGCTGGAGCCTCCGTGCACGAAGTAGAACCTTGAGAGGAGGCTCGACGAGATCGATCCGAGGAAGAGAGATGCGTAGCTGGCTGCGAGCAAGATCCAGTAGGCTCCTGATCCATTGCTGTTGATCTTGCTGATTTGCTTGAGAGGGATGATGGTCTCCGTGTCCATTTTGTTTGAGTGAGGATAGAAGAAGATGAAGAGACTAAGCCAAGGGAATGGATGGATATATCAAAGAGTGGAAGAGCTTCTAGTAGGTAGATTGGCTCTCTAGTGTTACCAAGCTGAGGGAGAAGAGAAGAGACCAAGCAAGTGTGTGTCTGTTTGTGTTAGTTCTGACACAGCCCCTGAGGGGGTTAGTATCATGAGGACAGATCTTTTGTGTGCATCCTCATGCAAATTAACTCCTCAGGGAAGCTGGACTGGGCTGTTTCCTATCCAGCCAGCGTGAATCCAACGCAGGGGCTGGATTTCATCACGGCTGAAATTTAAACATCACAGAGTGTTTCGGTGTGAAAGACGCACATCTTTTAGGGGGGAGAATGCATGCAGACCACTTGGTGAGAACGTGCCCAAATTTGAAACGTCGGTTACAGAAAGCCTGAACCTAATCCTCAGACCCAAATTTAGGTCAGAGGTGTACATTGAATTGAATCGCAAAGCCCGCCTTGATCCTCCTATTTGCAGGCCAGCGGATTTGCAGGGTTGCCCCTTCATTTGGAAAGAGAGCGTTATAGGGTTTAATTTGGGAAATGGATGGAGTCTATTCTAGGGTTTGGGCGTGGTTGGCCACTGCCCAGTTCAGGAAAAGCCAGCAAAACAATGCACATGGCCCGTGCTGCCTTGGCCAAGTGTCTATTGGGGTTGCTTGTTATATTGGTCTTGGTCAGTCCATTCCATTGTGGACAATGGACCTTAGAGCTCAGCTAGTAGTGCTATGTATCTAATGTCATAATTGTTGTTTAGGAACGAAATATAATCATTGAAACTTAATGTTTTTATTATTCCATGATAATTGGCTTTGTTCCATGTACCTGGAATAATGACAGTCCAAGGGGTAAAGCAGATAAAGAGTGGATCTAATATTAGGGCATCAATTTGTGTTTGTTTTCTTTTAAATAATGTTGATAAGTAAGCAGATACTATTTGTTATCTCTGCTATTTAATGCAAGCTCTTGAGTCTTAAGAGTTACCTCACGTTCTCTTTTCTCTTTTCGTATCTCTCTACATATTTGATAAATAAAAAATTAAAAAGTTAGTTTAGACCTAACATCAAATTCTATGTTAAGCTCTCATTGAATGTTACTATTATATGAGTACAACTTTTTAATAGTTTTCAATTGCTTTCATGCCACATTTATTATATTATTCAAATTGAAAGTTATCTAATTAAATGTTACTCAATTTTGAAGTTTAGACTTTTTTATTTTGAGAATATACAAGTATTTAATAGCTTAATTTGATCTATATTCATCTATATAGTTTTTTCATCTGAATTTCTTTCCTTCAAGATTGTAGAGTAACTTCCTCGGTGGGGGGAACTGCACTCAATTATAAACGGGAATATAAATCATACACGCACCACAAAGTTACATGAAAAACTCGAAGGGGAAATCACGGAGCAGAGAGAGAGAGAGAGAGAGAGAAGAGAGAGAGAGAGAATTCACTAAATCAGAGAGATTATAATGAGTTCTCAATTCACTATTACAAATTCAATTCTCTATGATTCGATCCCCTGTCCAGGAGAAAGAGATCGATTTTTATACTTAAGAGTCATTGATTTAGATCAGGTTGGCTGAGATTCCCGCATCTGAATCAGCTTAGAATCCTAACTCCTCGAATTTCCTTAGCTATAATCAATTGAAGCGGTTCTGATTCTCTGGAGATCATTTTGGTTGGTGAGGATAACCTATTTGATCCGCAGCCATCAACCCACGTATCAGGTTATCGCAACCGCCTGATCTTCATGGTGGCCGGGTGAGATCAAATCAACAAGTTTTGTGATCTCTGAGATCTGCCAGGTATCGCGGTCTCACAGAGGTCAAGACTTTGACCACTACAAATGCCCTCTCCATCTCTCTTTCTCAGAGTCTTTGGTCGGGAAGGAGAGAATAGACTTAATTTCCGATCGAACCTTTCAGTTGTTGCTATAGGACAAGGAAGCGAGTCGAGGAGGAGTCAGGGAGTCTCTTTGCATCCTTTCGCATTTAATGCTCTTAGCATGACTGTCGGTTGTCACGTTGTGGGTCCATTAGCGTGCGCGTCGAGTAAGTAACCATCATTTTGGGTCTATCATGATGCGTTGAGCTTTGCATGACGGTCTAGATTTCAAGCGTCGTGGGTGAAAAGATGGCACTTTTCAAGGCCATTATTGCGATGATGTCAACATCTCTCTTAAACTAGGGAATTTTGAGAAGGTTCCTTTTCACAAACTCTAGAATCCCCTTGAGTTTTGTGTCTCTTCATTTCCCCTCTGTTTTTTATCTTTATCTCCAAATCCATCAACTTTGATCTGCAAATGGTGAGAGGAGGAAATCCGCTGTCATTGGAGGGCGAGGGAAAGAGCAGAAAGGTGTTGAAGAGAAAGAGAAGAGAGCGCACTTTCAAACTAGAGAAGCGATGGACTTCGATCCCCAGACGACGACCCTCTATAACCATTCCCGGAATACGTACTTAGATACTTTTTTTTGTTGCTTGATTTAACTTCTCTGGTAATCAGCTTTGGCTGATTTCAATCTCAAATACTGTTTTCTAATATTATAGATTTTCATGATTTTTCAGATTTTTTCTGAATTATTTTTATAAAACCCCTAAATTGGGATTAATCGGTATAGCTGGTTTATTCCCAATTTTTAATTTTCGAATGGAGTCAAATTTTGAGAAACTGCTTTCAAATATTTTCTTAAAATAATATTTACTATCTTAATACATTTTTTTGGGAATTTTCAGAATTTAACAGATTTCGGCTAGATTTGGTGTCAACTGATATCGACGGTCGATTCTAGTTTTAATTTGAAAATCATAAAAGGATTTCTTGAAATGGATTTCACTAATATTCTTAAAATAATATTCTAGATTTTGAGAATTTTTGCGGGTGGTCTGAGATACTTGATTTTTGGACGATTCTGATATTTTCCCGAAAGTTTTCCGCATCTGCGACCGAATCCGGGGAATCCTCCACTCTAATTATTTCTATTTTTTCTTCCAATAAAATATTTTCCTTTTCTATATTCATTTCTTTTTCTTTTTCTTTTTCTTTCCTTCTTTTTCGTCCACATATTCTAAAACCTTCTCCATTCTTCCATTACATTCTTCACCTTTTCACAAAAATATCTCCTCCAAAATATCCCAAACTACTCAACACCTCTCCCATCACCATGGCCGGACAAAGAAATCTCACCCCTCTTCATTTTACAAAAAAAACCCTCACCCTAATCACCCTAATCCTTTTTTCTTCTCCTTTAACTACAATCCTAAATGCAATCCCTTTTCTTCTTCTTCCCTTTTCATTTCTCCATCAAAACCCCAATCACTACCAACTCCTCCTTCATCTCTACCATAATCACAACAATCACAACTTCTATAACTCCCTACCATCATCTTTTTCCTTCTCCATCTCTATTTCATCCACCACAAACTCCAAAATACCACAAAAACTTTCACCCTCTCCTTTACCTTCTTCAAAACTACCACCACCATTAAATCCTTCCACAAAACAATCACTCCACCAGCTATCCCTAGGCCAACCACCATGCTTGGCTAGGGGCCTAGCCCCCCTTCTCCGATAATATCTCCGGCGACCATTCTGGCGACTATTCCGGTGACATCTCCACCACCTTCAACAACGTCACCACCACCATCTTTTCTACACCCTTTTTATCACCATCTTAAATATTTTCTCCACCACCATCATCATCAATTTCACCATCACAACACCACCTCCATCACCACTACTTCAACCACCAACATCACCTTCATCATCACCTCCTTCACTTTCTTTTCATTCCTCCATCAAAATTCATCTCCTTCACCAAATAACACCACCACCAACGCCATCACCCTTCCCTTCCTCTCTCCCTAGGCCACCACTAAGTGGTGGCGCACCTCCCTAGGGCCAGCGGCCACTAAGGGGCTAAACCCACGTTCGCTTCTCGCTTTGGTGTTTCCCGCTACAGTGTTCGTGCGCGCAGCTTTTCAGAGTTTCTGCAGTTTTTATCGTGTTTGTATTTAGGCGAGTGTTTTCCTTGCCTCGTCAAGCTTGTACTGTATTTGAGTTTGTAATGGGTTTATATATGTGGTCCTGTGTAATTGTACCAGGTTGTATGCATGTACCGGTATCATGTATTATATCCTGTGTATGAATGCTTGTAATAGTGTAAACGATATGATATTTGTGCGCGTGTTGGTACTAGCCATGCAGGTACCCATGTATAGCCTTCGGGGCTTCTGCCCACTCCCAGGATGGCTACCCAATTGGTTTTAGCCCTACATCCTTATTGGTTTCGTGGTAGCTACCGAGGGTGCGCTTAGACCTCAGGCTTACTTCAGCCCTTATGGGCTTATACACAGCCTCGGGCTTCACACACTATAAACTAGCAACTGCCTGTTTATATGCTTGATTGTGTGGTACTTGTTGGCCCATAGGCCTTCTACTCTAGTTTTGATGATGATTAACTCATGTAGTTATGTTTACTAATAATCTTGTGATGTTTAAGTTTCAGATCATTAATCAAGATATTAGTTGGTGATTGCTTCAACAAGACGGTTTGGAAGCCTTCACATGGTGATTCCAGAGCCTGAACATCAAGATCATATATAGCACTTGTTAGATTCTAGCTCGGTGGATCACGTTTTGGATCGTGTCGACTTGAAGATGGAAGATCTTCAAGAAGACTTAGGTATCCTAGTTTAGTTTTGAGTTTAGATCCATTTGTAAAGATTAGATAGTTGATATGCTCAAGTGCATAATACACACACGTTTTATGTTTGGATATTGGTTTTTCGATTTTTGGCTTAACCGATATTTGTTTTCATGAATAGTAGATCAAAACAAGTTTAATTGGTTTATGTATAGTAGATTCATTCTATACATGCATGCTTAACTTCCTAGACAAACTTATTTTGACTTTCTTATTCATGTGTTGAAAAATCCAAGTTTGATAAAATACAGGTTTTGGTTTTTGATAAAATTTCTAAGACACAAAAATGATTCAATATGTTTGATATTTGTCTTGAAATTTTTATCACAAGTTTGTATTTCAATATAAAATGATAAAACTATTTTTGTGGATTTTTAGAAGTTTTATGGAATTTATTAAAATATTTTAAATCCCAGTTTCTGACCCAGAACAGTGCCTGACAGGCTCTGTCTGTCGACCGACCCATGAGCCGGTCGACCGGGCGGTCGACCGACGTACACAGCCTGTGCACGTCTGGGCTGGCACTTGGGCCGGTCGACCGGCCGGTCGACCGGACCAGAGAGCTCTGCTCTCTGTTTTTGGGCGGTCGACCGGGCGGTCGATTGCCAGCTGTTCTGGCTGACAGAAACAGCCAAACGGCTAGTTTTTGGAGGAGGCTATTTAAGCCCCATCTCTTTGGGTTTTTGACCAAGATTTTCAGAGTAAAAATTTTCCTATTCTCTGATTTTCAAAGCAATTTTTTAAAAGTGTTTAAAGAGCTTAAAGATCCATTTTATTTGTTTTAAAGTGTTGTTTATTTCAAAAAAATTAGGGTTTGGGAATTAGTTTTAATCTAAACTTCTATATCTATTTTGGTGTTTTCCCAAGAGAATTTCTTTGATCAAAACACTTTATTTTTTCCACACTTGAGCTTATCATCTATCCTATTCTATTAGGATCTTGTTTTGTGGAAAAAGAGAAAAGGTTTGTGGTTGAGATATACCACTTGTTGTAAAAACTCTTTGTTGGTTGCTCCCTCTTTGGTAGAGGTTGAGATTGTGGTTTACTCCCTCTTGGTGAGGTGGAGTTGGTTGGTGTTTGTATCCCTCTTCGGTAGAGGTGGATTGTGGTTGTTTGGCTACGGGCCTACCCCTCTTGTGTGAGGTGGTAATTGTTTGCCTCGGTGGAGGTTGTATTGTTTGAGAGAGGAGTTCGGTACTCCCGGTTGTACAAAATCCTCCTCGGTGGAGGTTCCCTCAGTGGGAGTCCTCGGTGGACAAGTTAGTAGATTGGAAATCCTTCTCGGTGAAGGCGGGGCGTAGAGCTAGGGGCTCGAATCTCGAAACACATCTTATTGTTTGTGTTTGATCCATTGACTCTAAACTCTCTCTCTCTCTCTCTCTCTCTCTCTCTTTATTTGTGTTGTGCATCATTCATATCTATTTGCTTGTGTTGTGTCTTGCATCATTCATATTGTTATATATCTATTATATGCTTGGCTTGTGTTTGTGTGCCTCACTTGTACTTAACCACGAGAGCTTCATATAGCATCTCAACTCTTATTCAGAGGAATCAAGAGGAGTTAGTCCAGAGCCCTTCACGGGGAATTCGGCTACACTCGTTGGTTGTACTAAGTGTAGTTGCAAATTAGTTTTAATTTCTGCATTTAGTTTCTAGATTAGCCATATCACCTATTCACCCCCCCAGGTGATTTCAATGGTATCAGAGCCTCCGCTCCTGATATTTAGTTTAACCACCTAGGAGTGTGATCTTGGACTTAGCTAATCTATCATTTACATTTGCACATATATCTTGTTTGCACACACTCATGAATTGCTTGTCACCTCCCATGTTGATGTCTCCAAAATTGACGTGTGAAAATATAGGATGTCCATCTACCTAAAAATCCTAGGCTTGCATGTTTTCCTTGCCGCTACTAAGAAATGCTATCTTGGTAACCGCAATCATATAGGGGCCAATGCACAAGCCCTTGAGGCTATTAGAAGCACGCTATCTAAAGATTATCTTATGCTTGTTTCTAACCTTGATTCCGCCTTTGCAGTGTGGAACAAGTTAACCACCTCCACCTCCAAGCTTCAATTGC
Organism: Agave tequilana; assembly: GCA_038442645.1. Classification (NCBI taxonomy): domain Eukaryota; kingdom Viridiplantae; phylum Streptophyta; class Magnoliopsida; order Asparagales; family Asparagaceae; genus Agave; species Agave tequilana. Next base: position 12,414 of record JAVJIF010019939.1, on the reverse strand, counting down.
AAATCCAACAAGAGGAAGAATCTAGTGGAGAATCCGAATCTCAATGCTACATGGTCCAAGGGAATGATTCCCTTGAGGTACAATCGGAATCTCAATTAGATGCTAATGATGCTAGTTCTTCATGTGATGAAAATATTGATGCCCATGCCTTGAATGAAGAACTTTCAATTGTGTGTGAAAAATTGATTGAAAAATATAACATTTTGAAAAAGAAAACTTGTAAATTATCAAAAGAAAATAAGGATTTGTTTTCAAAACTTGAGTTGGCTTTACAAGAGAAGGTTGAGTTTTCAATGAGTGTGACTCTTTGAAAACCCAACTTGAACTTATTTTAAATGAAAACATGATTTTGAAAAATAAAAATGATTGTAATGAAGTTTTGAAGAAAAATGAGTCTTTAACTTCAAAACTTGATTTTGTTGTAAAAGAGAATGTTTCTTTGAAAATAAAAATTGCTTCAATTTCAAAAGATTTAGAAGCTTGTTTAAAGAAAAATATCTTTACAAAATAAAATTGATACACATGTTTGTCATGCTAGTGTAGGTACACCTAGTTCATCTATTGCATGTTCCACCTCTTCTATCATTGAAAATGATATATCCATGCTTAAGAAGAGTATTGTTTGTTTGGGCTCCACTTTGAGCCAATGTGTTTTGAGTCATACATGTTTGGAATCTTTGTTTCGAAAGAAACAAGTTCCATCTATGCATGCACACCATACACGGCATACACATGCTTCTCACGGTCACCACCATCACACCATGTATGCTCATGTGTACACTTGTACACATTGTGGACGTAAGGGCCACCTTGCTAAATTTTGGATCGTATACATGTTTGTAATTTAGCAAATAAATTTGTTTGGTTTAGGAAAGATGCTAACCCTCATGAACCCAAAAAGATGTGGGTACCAAAGACCACCCCTCTTGTGTTTGATGTAGGTGTGGGCTCTCACATGACGTGAGAGTAGAGGTACCTTGGAGTGGATGCGTTCCGAGCTTCATGAAAATCATTTGGATGCATCACTTTTAAGGGAAGTTTGGTGGGAGGACCACCTTGTTTTGGAGACATAGAGAGTTGCCTCTTCGGTTTTGGTAACAATTCTTTACTCCCATTTATATTTACATGCTTTCGTATCATGTTTATAGCATGTTTTGATGTTTATAGATTATTATGATAATGCCATGATTATTAGATCCTTGACATACATGTATAGCTTTTGAGACACCCATGTTTAATATGGATCATTATTTTTGTGTACTCGCATATGTTTAGCTATCATGTTTATCATAGCTCTAATATCATGTGGATTTACATAATGATTGTTTTTATGATTATCATGATGATTTATGTCTCGTTTTATGCTTCATATTTTGAATATATGTTTAAATGTTAGTTTTCATTAAGACTAGGATTTATACTTGTACATATAGTGGGCCACAAATAGATCTTTATATGTTTGTGCTTGAACGTTCATTTGTACCCATTAGATGTGTTAGTATAGTCTAGTTTTGATGATTCATACATTTGACTTGTATTCTCATTTTATCCATGTTTTTCATATGTTTTTGTTTAACTTCATGTATATGTCCATCTTGTCCAAACTATTGATTATACATATGCATCCTTTTGAGCCACGTGCCTTCATGCATATACATTTGTGGACTCGTTATGTTTTGGATATATATGTATGCTTTAGTTTGTACTTGACATACATATGCCTTGAAGAAATCGATTTTTGATGATTTTCATGTTTTGAGAAATATTGAGCTTAATTGACTATTTTCATGATTATATGTTGAAAATCACCTAAAGGGGGGGGGGGGTGAATAGGTGATATTGCTAATCAATGCACAAATAAAAAATATGATGCAACAATCTCCCAAACAAGACTAGAAGCCGGATTCCCCGTGAAAGGCTCTGAACTCCTTCCTCGTGATTCCTCTGGATATGAGTTGGAGGTGCACAATGCAATCTTGTTGTATGGGACTATGATTGACAAGATGAATGAAAACAAGTGAATATTGCAATGAAAATAGAGAGCAAGTAATAAGAGCAATGAAAGTAAAGTAAGAAGCAAGAGCAAGTAAACCAAATGCAAACACCGAGAATTTTTCCGAGGTTCGAGCACCCAGCTCTACGTCCCCGCCTTCCCCAGAAGGATTTCTAACCACTATAACTTCACAAAGATGTTACAAAAACACCGGAGTACCCAACTCCACAATCTCAAGTACAAGTTCTCTCTTGGTGATCAAAAGACCACAAACTCTCTTTTGAAAAGTTCTCTTCCCTTACAAAAATCCTTGTAGAAAAATGAGAGGATTGAACCTCTTGTGTAAGTAGAAAAGAAAAAGAGATCAGAGAGTCTTTGGAAAAAACTTCAGAAAATGAGAGAAATATTCAGCACAAAAAACCAAGAAACAAAGCTCTTTTGAATGCCTTAAACTTTTGAAACTTTTGCAAATTTTTCTTGTAATCAACTTCTCTCTAAACACCCCTATTTATAGTAGAGGGCTAGGGTTTAAAGATAAAACTCACTTAAGGCCAATTAGAAAGTATTAGGATCAGTAAATATCATTTAAACCCTTTTTAGAGAGAAAAAGACAAAAATTAAACAGCTCAAAAAACTAGCCGTTACTGTTCAAACGGCTCCCTCGGTCGACCGGTCGGTCGACCGAACTACAGAAAATAAGAGCCGTTGCCGGCTCTCGGTCGACCGCCCGGTCGACCGAAAAATACAGAGAGCAAACGACTTACAGTCAGGCAGGTTTCGGTCGACCGCCCGGTCGACCGTGAAACGTACACACGGATACGCACCAGCTGCCAGAACCTCGGTCGACTGGGACGGTCGACCAACTTGACCTGACACAGGGTCGGTCGGCCGGGCTGTCGACCGGCTCAGGTCAAAAGTCAAATCAGAAACAGATTTTTGAAAGGAATTCAAAAATTAAACAAAGTAGTTTTGAATAGAGATTTATATAAAACATAATAATGAGTTTGTAGGCAGAAGATTGTATACAAAAATATTTTGTACATATTGTAGGAAATATTTTTGGAAATAAGATGTGTGCAAAAATGTGTGTGATAGAGCTTCAAACCTATTCACTATTCTTTAACAAAACTATAAAAGTAGAAACAAATCTAATGAATTATCTTGAGCAATCTTGAAGTCTTGAGCCATGCAATGCTTGCTAGAGCCTTCTCTTCTATGTTCCTTCCTTGATGTGCAAAACGCCTTCTTTACTTCATGAACCTAGAAGTTCTTACAATAGCTAAGCAATGGCCTCCAGATATGGTACCAACCTGAAACTTATCTTAAACAAACTAATTAGTACCAAATAGCTCTTATTTGTTTTGTTATCATCAAAACTCTAAACAAATGGAGAGTGTAACCTTTTGGGCCAACAATCTCCCCCTTTTTGATGATGACAAAACAAATAGGTTATAAACAAAAATATAGGGGAGGAGAAAGCTCCCCCTCAAATTATGCTATATTAAACAAAGAAAAACAATGTAATTTGTAATTTGCAAGTAAACATCATGAAACCAAAAACCATAAACACCATGAGATATAAAACACTTGCAAAACACTAAAACTCAAATTACAAGAATTCATGAAAACACATCAAAAACTAAAAACATATATAAACTCATATGGAACCAAAACCATATGAACTTCATATTTCCATACATAAACTCATTCTCCCCTTTTTGTCATACATCAAAAAGGGTCAAGAAAACATTGTTATTCAATAACACAAACATTAAGTTCACCACATATGAAAGAAAATCTAGCAAAATCAAGTGGTTTAGTGAAAATATCGGCAAGTTGCAAATCCGTAGAAACATAATCAATATCTATATCTCCTTTCTCAAAATGATCTCTAAGAAAGTGATATCTAATCTCAATGTGCTTGGTCTTACTATGTTGATTTGCATTCTTAGTCATATGTATAGTACTAGTATTATCACAAAATATTTTTATATGGTTATAATGCAAATCATAATCAAGGAGAGTATGTTTCATCCAAAGGACTTGTGCACAACAAGCCCACGCGGCAACATACTCCGCCTCGGCGGTTCAGAGAGCTACAGAATTTTGTTTCCTAGAGGACCATGAAACAAGACAATTACCAAGAAATTGATATGTCCCACTAGTACTCTTTCTATCTACTCTACAACCCGCATAGTCGGCATCCGAATAACTCGTCATTGAGAAATCTCCGATTTTCGGATACCAAAGACCCATTCCAATTGTGCCTTAATATAACGAATAATGCGTTTTACCGCAATAAGATGGGACTCTTTGGGACAGATTGAAATCTAGCACAAAGACACACACTAAATATTATGTCCGGCCTACTTGCCGTCAAATACAAAAGACTACCTATCATGCTTCTATACAATTTAATATCAACATTTTTACCTTGGTCATCCTTATCAAGTTTGGTTGTAGTTGCCATGGGAGTGTTGCAAACTTTAGAGTCTTCAAGTCCAAACTTCTTTACGAGTTCCTTTGCGTACTTGGCTTGACATATGAAGTTCCCATCTTGCAATTGCTTGATTTAGAGTCCAAGAAAGAAATTCAATTCACCCATGGAAGACATTTCAAACTCACATTGCATAACCTTTTCAAACTCCTTGCATAAAAACTCATTAGAAGATCCAAAAATTATATCATCAACATAAATTTGCACAATTAAAATGTCATTATCAACATGCTTAGTAAAAAGAGTTGTGTCTACTTTGCCTTTAACAAAATCATTTGAAATGAGAAAACTAGAAAGCCTTTCATACCAAGCTCTTAGAGCTTGTTTCAATCCATACAAAGCTTTATCAAGTTTGAAAACAAAATTAGGATGAACATGATCAACAAAACCGGGAGGTTGTTCAACATAAACTTCTTCATTTATAAAACCATTCAAAAATGCACTTTTCACATCCATTTGAAAAAGTTTAAAATTTTTAAAAGATGCAAAAACTAGTGTCATCCGTATGGCTTCAAGCCGTGCTACGGGTGCAAAGGTCTCCTCAAAGTCAATTCCTTCAACTTGAGTGTAACCTTGGGCCACTAACCTAGCTTTATTCCTAATGACATTACCGGACTCATCCATCTTGTTTCTAAAGATCCACTTAGTACCAATTATTGGTCTATCGTGGGGCCTAGGAACGAGGTACCAAACTTGGTTGCGCTCAAATTGATTGAGTTCCTCTTGCATGGCTAGCAACCAATATGAGTCCGCCTCGGCTTCGAGGATGCTTTTGGGTTCAAAATGAGAAATGAAAGTAAAGTTACCACATAAGTCATGGAGCTTGGAGCGAGTTGTTACCCCTTTAGAGACATCACCTAAGATGAGTTCCTTGGGGTGGTTTGTAGCGTATCTCCAATCTTTAGGAAGCGGTTGAGAGCTTTCCTCTTTATCCTCTTGAACGTCACCAATTGGTTCTTGCTTATCATCTTGAGCGGGTGAGTCCTTCAAGGATAGTCTCTCCATGTCTTCACCTAATGGGTCAATCTCTACAACATTCTCAACAACCACATTAGATTCTTCAGATTTAACATGCATGCATTCTTCAATGGTAAGTGAAGATCTATTGAATACTCTATAAGCTTTGATAGTAGTAGAATATCCAACAAAGATTGCTTCATAAGCCTTAACATCAAATTTACCCAAGTTATCTTTAGTATTCAAAACAAAACACTTGCATCCAAAAACTTTGAAATATGCAACATTAGGTTTTCTAGAATGATACATTTCAAAAGATGTTTTGGAAGAATTTTTACACAAATAAATACGATTTGAAATATAGCATACGGTGTTTACGGCCTCGGCCCATAAATATTGAGGGAGGTCATATTCACTTATCATGGTCCTAGCCATCTCTTGAAGTGTTCTATTTTCCTTTCTACAACTCCATTTTGTTGTGGAGTCCTAGGACATGACATTTCATGCTTGATTCCCTTTTCATCACAATAAGTCATGAAGAGTTGGTTAACAAACTCACCACCTCTATCACTCCTTATTTTTAAAATCGAAAAACCTTTTTCTTTTTCAACCCTTTTTCGAAAAATATTGAAATGAGAAAAAGTTTGATCTTTGTGTTCCAAAAAGAAAACCCAAGTAAATCGGGAAAAATCATCAACTAAAACAAATGCATATCTACTACCATTTAAGCTTTTAGTTTTAGTTGGTCCAAAAAAGATCCATATGAATTAATTCTAATGGCCTAGTTGACATGATATCCTTGATTGGTTTGAAGGAAGACTTGGTTTGTTTCCCAAGTTGGCACGCACCACACATGCGGTCTTTCTCAAACTTCAAGTAAGGTATACCCTTCACCAATTCCTTAGAATTAATCCTAGAAAGATGGTCAAAAGATGTATGTCCTAATCTTCTATGCCAAAGCCAAGAATTTTCATCAAAAGCATTCAAGCATTTAGTAGAACAATCTAAATTAAGCATGTCAATGATATAAACATTATTGTCACGAAAACCGGTGAGAATACAATCATTGATTTTAACATCAAAAATCTTGCAAGAAGAATCATCAAAAATAACTTAAGTCCACGGTCACAAAGTTGACTAATACTAAGCAAGTTATGCTTCAAACCATCAACAAGAGCTACATTTTCTATAATAGGAGATTCACCAATTTGAATGTTACCTATACCGATGATAGTTCCCTTGGAGTCATCCCCGAAGGTGACGGTGCCACCTTCCATGTACCTTGATAGGGTTGTAAAGTTATTGATGTCCCATGTCATGTGTCTTGAACAACCACTATCAAGGTACCACCGCTCCTTACGTCTTGGAGCCTTGGTGTGTACCTACATCAAATAGTTTAGGACTTGATTTTGGTACCCACATTTTCTTGGGTCCTAAAGAGTTAGTGCCATGAACCCAAACAAGATTACTATTTACTTGGTCATAACAAAACTTAGCCAAATGTCCATTCTTACTACAATAAGTACATCTATACACTCTACCATATTTAAAAGCATAGTGAGTGTGAGACTTGTGAGCATGTGTAGATTTAGCATGAGTGTGGTGTGAAGTGTGAGCATGAGGAATCTTAACTTGAGAATCTTTAGCATGAGAGGTGTGCTTTTTAGAAAACATTTCTTCAATTTTCTTAGTGTTAAAAGCACAATCCTTCAAAACCTTTTCAAAGTCAACAATTCTAGTTTTTAAAGAAGAAATTTCTTTTTCATCAATCTTAGGAAATTTTGCTTTACATGCAACTTTATAAGCATTAAATTCATTTGAGTAGAAATGAGATTGGAAGAAATTTCATCTTTTTCTCTAGTAATAATAGCAAGTTGATTTTTAAGAAAAGCAACTTCCTTTTCTAATTTAGAGCATTCATCTTTTTATTATCATAGGTTTCGGAGAGTTCAACAAAAGCATGTAAAATAACTTCTTTGCTTAATTCATCATCTTCATCAAGAGGTTGTGGGGTTACCTTTGGTGTGTTTGCCATGAAACACATGTTCGCCGTGTCCACCTCGTCTTCGGATTCGCTTTCCGAATCCCATGTGGCTTTGTAGGCTTTCTTTTCGACCGGCTTCTTTGGCTTGAAAGAGGAAGTCATCTTCTTCTTGAAATCCGGGCAATCTGCCATGATGTGTCCGGGCTTTCGGCAATTGTAGCAAATGATTCTTCTCTCCTCTTTTCCTTCAAGCTTCCTTCTAAAGTTGAGCTTGTTCTTCCGGTACATTCTCTTCACATTTCTCACAAGAAGGGAGAGCTCCTCATCTTCTTCTTCATCTTCTTTATCGTCATCAAGAGTGGATGAAGACTTGAAAGCAATAGATTTCTTCTTGTGAGGAGCGGCATCTTCTCTTGCCTTCTTTTCCATCTCATGAGTCTTCAAGTTGGCGATGAGACGTATGAGATCCATTTCATCCTTGTCGTTCAATTCTTTTAAGGTGGTGGCCTTTATCTCCCATGATGAAGGAAGAGCCCGAATCACTTTCCGCACCTTTTGGTCATTGAAAATATCATCACCTAAAGAAGAAAGAGCATTGGTGATTTTAGTAAACCTTGTAATCATGCAATCAATGGATTCATCATCAATCATTTTAAAAGATTCATATTGAGACCTCAAGAGATCTATCTTAGCTCTCTTGACTAGTGATGTCCCTTCGTGTGTGACCAATAAATGTTGCCAAATCTCATAGGCGGATTGGCAATGTATTACCCGTGTAAGGTCATCCTCATTCAAGGCGGTTAGGAGGACATTTTGGGCCTTTAAGTTAGCCTCATATTCTCTAAAAGAAAATTCGGTCCAAGTGCTTTCATCACTATCAGGTACAACATAGGGTTTGGTCAAGGATTTAGCAACTAAGCTACCTAAAGATTGTAAGAAAATAGTCATCCTAACCTTCCAAGTAGGGAAATTAAGTCCATCAAATTTAGGAGGGGTTTTGATGTTATCGGCCATGTTTACTAGTGAATGAATGGATGAATGCAAATGTTGATTAGCAAATTTTAAGGATCTCTCTAAGGATGTTAAGCCAAACCTAGAGTCCAAGCTCTGATACCAATTGAAAATCACCTAGAGGGGGGTGAATAGGTGATATTGCTAATCAATGCACAAATAAAAAATATGATGCAACAATCTCCCAAACAAGACTAGAAGCCGGATTTCCCGTGAAGGGCTCTGAACTCCTTCCTCGTGATTCCTCTGGATATGAGTTAGAGGTGCACAATGCAATCTTGTTGTATGGGACTATGATTGACAAGATGAATGAAAACAAGTGAATATTGTAATGAAAATAGAGAGCAAGTAATAAGAGCAATGAAAGTAAAGCAAGAAGTAAGAGCAAGTAAACCAAATGCAAACACCGAGAATTTTTCCGAGGTTCGAGCACCCAGCTCTACGTCCCCACCTTCCCCAGAAGGATTTCTAATCACTATAACTTCACAAAGATGTTACAAATACACCGGAGTACCCAACTCCACAATCTCAAGTACAAGTTCTCTCTTGGTAATCAAAAGACCACAAACTCTCTTTTGAAAAGTTCTCTTCCCTTACAAAAATCCTTGTAGAACAATGAGAGGATTGAAGCTCTTATGTGTAAGTGGAAAAGAAAAAGAGATCAGAGAGTCTTTGGAAAACACTTCAGAAAATGAGAGAAATATTCAGCACAAAAAATCAAGAAACAAAGCTCTTTTGAATGCCTTAAACTTTTGAAACTTTTACAAATTTTCTTGTAATAACTTCTCCCTAAACACCCCTATTTATAGTAGAGGGCTAGGGTTTAAAGATAAAACTCACTTAAGGCCAATTAGAAAGTATTAGGATCAGTAAATATCATTTAAACCCTTTTTAGAGAGAAAAAGACAAAAATTAAACAGCTCAGAGAAAACTAGCCGTTACTGTTCAAACGGCTCTCTCGGTCGACCGAAGTACAAAAAATAAGAGCCGTTGCCGGCTCTCGGTCGATCGCCCGGTCGACCGAAAAATACAGAGAGCAAACGACTTACAGTCAGGCAGTTTCGGTCGACCGCCCGGTCGACCGTGAAACGTGCACACGGATACGCACCAGCTGCCAGAACCTCGGTCGACTGGGACGGTCGACCGACTTGACCTGACACAGGGTCGGTCGGCCGGGCGGTCGACCGGCTCAGGTCAAAAGTCAAATCAGAAACAGATTTTTGAAAGGAATTCAAAAATTAAACAAAGTAGTTTTGAATAGAGATTTATATAAAACATAATAATGAGTTTGTAGGCAGAAGATTGTATATAACAATATTTGTACATATTGTAGGAAATATTTTTAGAAATAAGATGTGTGCAAAAACGTGTGTGATAGAGCTTCAAACCTATTCACTATTCTTTAACAAAAGTATAAAACTAGAAACAAATCTAATGAATTATCTTGAGCAATCTTGAAGTCTTGAGCCATGCAATGCCTTGCTAGAGCCTTCTCTTCTATGTTCCTTCCTTGATGTGCAAAACGCCTTCTTTACTTCATGAACCTAGAAGTTCTTGCAATAGCTAAGCAATGGCCTCCAGATATGGTACTAACCTGAAACTTATCTTAAACAAACTAATTAGTACCAAATAGCTCTTATTTGTTTTGTTATCATCAAAACTCTAAACAAATGGAGAGTGTAACCTTTTGGGCCAACATATGTTTCACATAACACTTGTGCACTCACTTCATTTAAATATTTCTCATGATTGTGTTTTCATGAGTATGATATGAGCTTTATAGACTTTGAGTGTTTTAGTGATCATGTAATTTACATAGTTTCATGAAAAATATTTTTTTTTATTCTTGTTTGAAGGATTTCGTACTAGTTTACAAGTTTTCCATATAACTAGTTGCAGGATTCTTCGTTATGGTAGAGTTTTTCAAACATACAATTTTTCAAATCTAGTTTTGAAAACCCCTACCTTCTACGGGCGGTTGGATGGGCGTCATGCCTATGTATGCTTTATATTGAAAATCATTTTAAACATGAGCATGAATGGATGGTAGGTTATATGAGATATACACTTGATATTATTGTTGTTTCAATTGGTATCATCAAATTTTTTCAATTGGTATCAATATTGACATTTCTTGTATACTCATATATTTTTTATATATGTATGCTTGCACTTCATATAGTATCAATTTCGATTGGTATCTAATTTTCATACATATATATATTTTGTTTATGCTAAGCTTGAGTTTTAATGTTCATCATGTTTCAATTGATTAGTTTTCAATTGGTATTCTAATACAAGCTTAGACATTGTTTTTTATTTGATATTTCATAAAGGGGGAGAAAACTCGTATTTTATCTTTAAATTGATATTTGGTTTACCATTGGTTTTGTATTCTACTCCCTTGCTTTATGATAGAAAATAATAATTTCAATTGGTATCATATGTTTAAAAAGAATAATACTTTCAATTGGTATCAAGATTTTATTTGTTTTCTCAAAATTGGTATCAAGATGCTCTTTTGTTTACTCAATTGGTATCAAGATTTTGTTTATTTTCATTGGTATCTATTGATCTATTTCTTTCAATTGGTATCCATGAAAATTTATATTGATTTGTTTGATATCACCCCTTGTTAATTCTTTGTTTCGAACAAAAAGGGTGAGAAAAATGTTTTCGTTTTTACTTGGACCCCTTTGTTGATGATTGACAAAAAGGGGGAGAATTATTTGAGTTTATATGCATGTTTTATATGCATGTTTTATTTTATTTATTAGTTTGTCGTTTAATTGTTTAATTGGTATCAAGAGCATTATTTAAGAGCATGTTTTTATTGGTATCAAGAGCACGTTTATGCATGATGCATTTCATATGTTTGGTATCAAGAGCATGTTTTTGTATTTGGTACCTTGTTTTATGCATGTCTATGCATACATGTTTATGAGCTTTCATTGCATATTGATTGTTTATTGCTATGCATGAGTTAAGGGGGAGCTTCTTTGAAGCTTAACTTTAATCCATGCATATATAACTCCATGAGTTTTGTCATCATCAAAAAGGGGGAGATTGTTGGCCCAGAGGCCTTCACTCTAGTTTTGATGATGATTAACTCATGTAGTTATGTTTACTAATAATCTTGTGATGTTTAAGTTCCAGATCATTAATCAAGATATTAGTTAGTGATTGCTTCAACATGATAGTTTGGAAGCCTTCACATGGTGATTCCAGAGCCCGAGCATCAAGATCATATATAGCACTCGTTGGAGTCTACCTCGGTGGATCACGTTTTGGATCGAGTCGACTTGAAGATGGAAGATCGTCAAGAAGACTTAGGTATCCTAGTTTAGTTTTGAGTTTAGATCCATTTGTAAAGATTAGATAGTTGATATGCTCAAGTGCACAATACACACACGTTTTATATTTGGATATTGGTTTTTCGGTTTTTGGCTTAACCGATATTTGTTTTCATGAATAGTAGATCAAAACAAGTTTAATTGGTTTATGTATAGTAGATTCATTCTATACATGCATGCTCAACTTCCTAGACAAACTTATTTTGACTTTCCTATTCATGTGTTGAAAAATCCAAGTTTGATAAAATACAGGTTTTGGTTTTTGATAAAATTTCTAAGACACAAAAATGATTCAATATATTTGATATTTGTCTTGAAATTTTTATCACGAGTTTGTATTTCAATATAAAATGATAAAATTATTTTTATGGATTTTTAGAAGTTTTATGGAATTTATTAAAATATTTTAAATCCCAGTTTCTGACCCAGAACAGTGTCTGACAGGCTCTGTCGGTCGACCACACGGTCGATCGACCCATGAGCCGGTCGACCGAGCGGTCGACCGACGTGCACAGCCTGTGCATGTCTGGGCTGGCACTTGGGCCGGTCGAACAGCCGGTCGACCGGACCAGAGAGCTCTGCTCTCTGTTTTTTGGCGGTCGACCGGCTTCCTCTAACG
>JAVJIF010019938.1:0-92579 GCA_038442645.1 Agave tequilana | reverse complement strand
ACCATGTCATATGTATACTGTGCACTTCATGTGGAGAAACTATTCATGTGTACACATATACTCTGCCTTCCACGTATTCTCTGTCTCATGTATACTCTGTAGATACGCTCTTATTGTATAAGCACCATACTGTAGTATGGTTATTCTGTGTACCTCATATCTACATGTTCATATTCATCATGACACTATCATGCTATTTTTACTATTAAGTTAAACAAGAAATATAAAATAATTAAAACTTGGTTATTCTGTGTACCTCATATCTACATGTTCATATTCATCATGACACTATCATGCTATTGTTACTATTAGGTTAAACAAGAAATATAAAATAATTAAAACTTGCTTTGTTACTTAAACACATTGATTTGATCAGGAAATCATCATATTACACATATGGAAAATAATATATAAATAGTATTATTCTTATTGATTATTAAAACGTAATCTCCCAAAATGACTTACCTATTTTATTTTATTTATATACTGTATACAGTTTTATTTGGTAACATAACCCAGACATGTTTATTGATATTAATGATAAAGAATTGGATAATCTTGTGAAAATAAAACTGTTGTAATACATGCTAGGTACACATTATTGGATAAATATAATTATTGTAATATATTTATCGATTGCTAGTATAATTATATTGTATCGTTGTTATCAAAGCATATATTATATATTATCGTGATTGTAATACTATTATAGTATAGATTACTCCTTCCTGCATTACACCACTCACTATATCACTTTCTGACGATAATGTTTTTATTGCCCAGGTTGAAGATCCAAGATATCATAGTACCTGATACTTCACGGGATATTATAGGAGGTCCGCTGCCTCTATTATTCATAAGTATCTTTATTATTTAGTTTTATTTTTTTATTTATCTCTGTTTTCATATCTATCATGATCATTAACCCCGTTTTGCAAGTATTCTTGTACCTATTTAATGATAGAATAATTGTGCATATTGGATTTATTTTCCTATACTGAGGCTTAGCTTACGTATGTTAAAATATTTTCACCATGCGTATGTACATCACCATAGTGTCTCCGTATCCACGAGATAGAGGCGTTACACTTATCATGGTCTCCAGGATTCAGCCCTGTGAGCTGTGTCCATCAGTGGTGGTGACGAGTCGACTGTCGGCGACAGGGTCTGTCGAGCTCCATCATCATCAATGGGCGACATGAGAGGGGAAGGGAGGAGGAGAGAGGCTGCAGGGGAGAGAGACAATGTGAGAGAAGGGAGAAAGGGAGAGAGAAGAGATATATTGGTAATTTACTTAAATATTGTAAAAAATTTGAAAGTAGTTGACGATAAGGTCATTTTTTATCAAATTTAAGAATTTGAGGGGTAATTTTAGAAATATGATGATCAGGGGGGTAATTTTAGAAATAGGAAAGATTTTGGGGTATATTTAAGAAAAACCTAGTTGTTATAGTAAAGTTGATATTATTTAAATTATTATTCATGACTAATAATTATCTATTAATAATATTACTTACTATTGTCATTAAACTATCAATTGTGAATACGTTAAAAATCGTAAAATAATAATTATTTTACTGCTAATAGTAATTATATTTTTTTATTAATAGCATTATTTATTAATTTTCTTAAATAACAATTAATCAATGGTAATTAAAAATTAATTAGTAAAGGTAACACTACATCAAATGTTCTAGGAAATATTTCATTTTTTAGTTTTATATATTTTAGAAAATTCTCTAATTGTTCACCAAAGTTTCTACTAAAAAGTTTCAGTTCCATAAACTATTCGTGTAGAAAAAAGTTCTAGTTCTAAAAAATAGTTTCAGTTGACTGATATGGTCTTAGTATATTATCGTGCACAATAACTTATTTGGTATGATTATTGTCCCCATGCCACCCGTACCTCTCACTGTTATCTTGTTGGAGACCAAAAGAAAAGGCTAAATTATCAAAAATACTGTGAACTTTCAGAATCATAATTTGGTTTAATAGAACTAAATATCATGAACCTTTTAAAAAACTATAATCCTTCAGTCATGCGTTAAACTTTTAATCATGTGACCATTTATGTCCAATTAATGACAAAAATACCCTCCCCTCATGTGATATTCGGGTTATTAAATACTTAATTAATATCTTAATAGATTATCACCCTAGTGTCCTGATAATTTATGATACTTATCTTGGATAATTAGTGTGATCACCAATTTTCATTTTTATGTTAAGTGTGGGAATTCATATATATATATACAAATAATTAAAATGTTTTGTGTATGAAAAGTGAAGTGATAATTATTCATATATAATATGGAGATAGACTTGTGTCACTCGAAAAGAATTTGAGCCCAAATCTTTCCAACTCAATACAACCCCCGGCATTCAAATACAGGATCCGCTCCGTTGAAGTTGATCTATATTATTTCAAGTATCTATAAACTAAAAATCAAGTGTTTTGAATAATGTTTGCTCATACATCAAGCAGAAAAAAAATAGACAGTCTGAATAGTGAATTAGGATTATTATTAGCTTGAAGATCAAATAAAGCCAGCTAATTAGGATTTATATGAATCAAAATCGGTAGCTTGAGGATCATTGAAGGTCAGATCAAAATCACAAATCAAACAGAAATCCAGTTAGACAAAAGGGATAAATCAAAAGAGAATCAGTCGCTCCCTGGATGTGGCCATTTGGCCACATCCAAGCCGCGGAAACACGGTCAAAGTCGCGTTTTTGCGGCCAATTGGTAAAGATACAGGGAGCGTTTTGCTCTCCTATCTTCTCACACCCTCACCTCTCCATTTCACTTATAAATATTGTATTGTTCAGAAGGAAAAAACGATCAAGTAGAGAATAGAATAGCTTTCTGTATAGGTTTAACTTAGGTTTTTCTTTCACTTTATAATGTAATTTTTTATGTAACTGAGATCGAAGAAGAGTTTCATGGAGAAAAAAGAGTGATGCTTATACTGAGAGTGACACTGGTGTAAGTATTCTTCCTTTCTTACATTGTTATTCAATTCAATCGAAGTTTCTTTTTCCACTCTTATTTTTGTTACTTCCCTCTTTTGTGTTTGTGAATCCAAACGACTCCAATAGCTTCGAAGTTGCCTCGCCCTTGCAAGCACCATTGATGGCCTATGGTGATGAACAACCATTTCTATGGTAGTATAGCTTGCGCCTTCATTTCGTAGTATAGATCGGGATGGGGAAGATCTTATCGTCATGCTTTGCTCGCCTTCAAGCAAAGGTACACCATTGACAAGAAATTCCAGTTAAGTCATCATCTGAAAGAGGTAGGTAAGTTCTTAAGTTTTCTTTTTCTTTCTTTTAATCCTTAATTTAGATCACTACCATCTCTCAACTCTTTTATTCACTCTTTTTAATTTCTTTGTATAAATCTTTTTTTATTTTCTCCACCTTCTCAATCTACCACTTTCTTTTTAACTTGACTATAACTCTTTTTCATTTTCTTTTCAAGAACTAAAAGAAGAACTTTAACTATTTTTTATGAACTAAAGAGAACTTACAAAAAGCTTTCATCGCTAGTTTCTCCTTGTGGATCACGACCTGAGCCACTCGCTATAGCAGTAGCATTGAGTACCTTACACTACTTATTATCAAGTTCTGAAATTCTGTCTTTTTATATGCAGGTTTCAACTCAATCAGATCATCATCATTTCAAGAATCATCTTCTAATAATTAATTTCACAAGGAAAATCAATTCATGTAACATTATCTGTCCCTCCATATGTCCCTCCCAATCAAACAAAATCATCTTTAGAGGACACTCTCTAATAATTCATGCAGAGCCAAGCCATAACTAATCAAACCCAAGCCCAAATATCTCACAATCAGAATCAGGCGATAGCCCGGCTCGAGGTCCAGATAGATATTAGGGAGAGAGAAAAGACATTTTCCTAGTAAAACTGTGCCCAACCAGAGAGGACAACTTGCTCCTCAAAATACTCCTCCAGGCTAGTTGAAAATTGGTCTGGTTCAAACTGTGAAGTCCAAGCCATCCACACTTTACGGTCAGGTAAGAGAGTGGACAACCAAGTCCAAGCTCCACCACTAATCCTAATATTATCAAGGAAAAGAAAAAGAAACCCAAAGGAGTCAACAAAGAAAGATGACCAAGTTGTTGACAATCAAGAGAAATTCTTTATGCCCAAGGCCCCATTTCCTCAACATCTTCAACCAACTAGGAAGAGAAATCACTATGAGGGAATATTAAGAGGTTTTCAAAAATATTCAAATCAACATTCCCTTTTAGATGATGTCAATTAGATTCCTTCATATGCCAAGTTTCTAAAGGACCTAACTAGTGTTAAGGAAAAAAGTTCTGTACCTCGTGAAGCTGCATTTGCTACACAAGCATCCTGTCTCATCCCGCAATCCATTGCACCTATGTATGAGGATCCGGGGAGTCTAACAATTTCTGTTAGAATAGGATATCAGGTTATGGATCGGTATTTGCTAGATTTAGGGGCAAGTGTAAACCTTTTACCCTATTCAGTGTACAAACAATTAGGTTTAGAAGATGTACAACCCACTAACTTTATATTGCTTCTAGAAGATAGGTCAGTTAAGGTCCCCAAGAAAATTGTTGAGGATGTTATTTTGAAGGCTGATAATTTTATTTCCCTGCGGACTATGTTGCCCTAGACACCGAACCAGTGATAAATCCCAGTAATCACTCTCCTGTGATTTTGGGAAGATCATTCCCTGCTACCCTAGCCAGCTGATGTTGTTATTAGATGAAAGAATGATGTCATGACCTTGTCATTTTGAAATATAATGGTTGAGTTGAATGTCTTTCACAGTAGTTTTCAACCATCAAAAATGGATGAACATAAGGAGGTCAATATGATCAACACTTTTGTCAGTCACACGTTTGAGGAGTTTTGTTATGAAGACCCCTTGGAGAAATGCTTGGCCCATTTTGGATAAAACTTTGACATTGATGAGTCTTTAAGAGAGGTCAACGCATTATTAGACTTTATTCCTATCATGTATACTGATCAATGAAAACCCAAGGTAGAACCCTTACCTGTGTCAACATCTGTTTCTGTTTCATCAATCATCGAGCCTCCCAAGTTGGAGCTCAAGCCTTTGCCAGACACATTAAAATATGCCTTTCTAGGTTACTCTGAACCTTGCCTGTAATCATTTCGTCTCATTTAGACAAGGACCAAGAGGAAAGTTACTAGATGTCCTTATTGAATATAAGAAAGCTCTAGGTTGGATAATAGCGGACATCAAGGGAATTAGTCCTTCTATTGTAATGCACCATATCCATCTCGAAGAAGATGCCAAAACCTCGAGAGAACCACAAAGCCGTTTGAACTCTATTTTAAAAGAGGTAGTAGAGCGGAGGTCATGAAATTGTTAGATGTAGGTATCATTTACCCCATCTCCGATAGTCAGTGGGTTAGTCCGATGCAAGTTATGCCCACTGATTGAGTTTAAACCTACACAAAATACAGAATTTCAGAACTTTAAGAATAGAATACAAGTACTCAATTCTACCGTAATAGCAAGTGGCTATGCGGGTCGTGATCCACAAGAAGGGACTAGCGATGGAAGCTTTTAAGCAAGTTCTCTTTTATGCTACAATTAATATTTAAAATTCTTCTTTAGTTCTTTAAAGAAAAGAGAAAAATGGAGTTAAAGTTAAGTTAGAAAGAAAGTGGTAAATCGAGAAGGTGGAGAAAATGAGAGTCGATATGTACAAAGAAATTGAAAAAGATTGAAAGAAATTTGGAAGATTGTGGTATTGGTAATTTACACTAAAATTAAAAGAAAAGAAAACTAAAACCTAAAAATTTACTTACCTCTTTCGAGCCTGCTTACTTTGACCCGTATCGACGATGTATCTTTGCTTGAAGGCGAGTAAAGTATGACAAATAGGATCTTGGCCATTCCCATATTACACTATGAATTGAAGGGGCAAGCTACACTACCATAGAAATGGATATCCATCAACATAAGCCATCAACGGCACTTGCAAGGGCAAGGTGATTGGTCGCTAATGTTGCATATTTAGTATCATATTTCCATACTTATTATAGAATAAAATCTGCATTGTCCTAATTAAATGTTTAATTTATTTGCAGGCCCATTCTTTAAGGAGATGAAGAGAAATGAGCCCAAAAGCCCACCAAAATTCTGAATTAAATCAGAATTAATTCGAGCTCACTGAATCAGGGCAAAATCAAGAGGTTGAAAACCGTTGAGAAGAATCCTCTCAGATCGATCGGTTAAAGCCAAGAATCACAGGCCATTTCGTCACAATACTGGACTCAAACGAGAAAACCAACTGAAGATGAAAGTATAAGAAAAAAGCAGGGAACCCACCAACAGGGTGTGGCCACCTGGCCACACCCTGGCCGCGGAAACGCGGCCAAAGCCGCGTTTTCGTGGCCAAACTAATTCTGTTGGGGGAGCGTTTGCTCCCCCAATCTTCACGGGATCTTACCTGTTAGGGTTTTGCCTATAAAAAGCCAGTATTTGTACTGAAAAGGGACGACCATGCAGAGATAGGATTTAGCCTAGTTTTCATTTCTTGTAGTTTAGGTTTTTCTTTTCTTTTTATGTAATTTGTATGTAAGCTTAGGTTAGATGAAGATTCATGTAAGTAAGAGAGAGAGGCTTATGTTGAGAGTGACACCGATGTACCCTCCTCCTTTCTTCCATCGTTTCAAACAATAAAAGGTAATATGTTTATGTTCTTCTTTACTTTCATTTTCTTTTTCTTCTTCCTACTTTACCTCTTTTGTTTTTGATGAGCTTGCAAGTGAATCCAGAAGCATAAGTATAACGATGTTGTGTGAGTGCCAACGATAGTTCATGAAGACGTTCTCCTCCTCAAGATCCGTATCACTTCATTCTTGCTCCGCTTGATGATATAATGCGAACGGGGACTGAGCTCGATCCTATGATCTATGCGTTGAACGCCTCCAAGCAAGATAGAACATGCAAGGGTTCCAGGTAAGTCATCAACCAAACTAGGTGAGTAATTCTTTCATCTTCTTTCTTCACTTTTTTATTTCTTAGTTTAGATCACCAACACCCACTTCCTTCATCACTCCTTTTCACTTCTTTGTAAATAATCATTTGTACATAGTCACTTTCTAATTCTCTCCACTTTCTTCATTCTACCATTTTCTTTCTAACTTTAACATAACTCTTTTTTCATTTTTATTTCTTGAAAACAAAGAAGAACTTTCGTTTTTCTTTATAAAGATTTCAATACAAACCTTGAACGCTTCTATCGCAAACCCTCCTTGTGGGTCACGACCCGTATAGCCACTTGTTATAGCGGTAAGAATTGAGCACTTGCTCATCTTTATTCTTAGATCTGAAATATTGTATTTTGTGTGCAGGTTGTAGCTCAATCACAAGGCAACTTCGAGGCTATCAATTTCATTTGGATCCACAAACACAGAAGAGGGAGGTAAACGAAATCAAGAGTAAAGAAGAAGAAGAAACGTCGATTCGATTCAAATAACATGGAAGAAAGATCACTTATATCGGTGTCACCTTCAAGCTTGCTCTCATTCTTCCATGAAAGTATCCTCTCCTCTCAGTTACATAAAGAAAATAAAAATTACATGCAAGAAAATAAAAAACCTAAGTTACAAACTACAAATTAGCCTAAATTCTACTCTCTACTTGGTCGTCCTCTGTACGCTCTGAAAATCCTAGTATTTATAGGCAAAACACAACGGGGAGGGGCGTACGAAGAGAAGGGAGCAAATGCTTCCCCAACTGTTGCAAGAAAGCCGCGAAAACGCGGCTTTGGCCGCATTTCTGCGGCCTGGGTGTGGCCAGGTGGCCACACCCAAATGGTTGGGGTCCCTGGTTTCAAGAGATTATTTTATCCGGTTCTGGATTTCTCATTTCAGCTCCTGGACTCGACGAAACGGACTTTGATCGTTGGTTTTAACCGATTGATTTGAAGAGATATATTTTTAACTGATTTTCAATCAATCTGAACCGACCTGATCTGCCCTAATTTACTAACTTCGAATTAATTCTGATTTAAATCAGAATTTGATGGGCTTTTTGGGCTCGTTTCTCTTCCCTCTCCTTTAGTAATGGGCCTGCAAATAAATTAAACAATAATTAGGAAAAAGCAGAGTTTATTCTATAATAAGTATGAGAATATGATAATGAATGTGCAATATTAGTAACCGATCACACCCCCATGCCTATCTTTTGCACATCCTCGAGCAAAATAACTAACAAAAAATTATTAGAATACTTTTGCAGGTCACGCGATTGCACTGAGCATGTGCAACAAGCCGTTAGACCTCTAAGTTTCTCCTAGAGGACAGTTTTGTCTCGTGAGGGTTTTCAGTGGATTACACCCACAAAATCCGTAAAGAAAGAGAAAAATGTTAGTATTTTGAAAACACATTTTGAAAGAAAAATATTTGAAATATTATTGTAAGATTTAAGTAATCTATAAGTTATAGCAAAACCAAATTTTTCATTCCTAAACTTAGTCTCTATTCAAAAATTTATTATCAATCAAAGTAGGGAGTTAAATTGTACTTCTCATCTAGTTTATTACTTCAGCCTAAGTCATATGCACCATGTGACCATGAAAATTTGGACTAAAGTTTCTTTAACTCTAACTCTTATGCCTTATTTATTTATTTATTTTTTGGTGGTATTATTCCTTAGTTCTATTAGGCTTTCTAATCTACCCATGTAATGAGCCTTTAATCGGTGACTCACAAACTAAACAGTCTCAGGGCACTGGGTGAGTAAACACCCAAAGGACTTAAGAACTCAAGCAAACAAGGCCACAAAAACTAAGAAATTTATTATATGAACCGCTTTTAGGCGTGAATACTTATGCTTTATGAGGCACAAATACCCAGCTTAATCAGAGAATTTTTTATATATATTTTTTTCTTTTTCTTTTTTTCAAACTTATCTAATCATCTTTTGCATAAATATCAAGGCTTGCTTAGGCCAAAGCACCTAGCTAATCAATAATTAGATTTGTTTATTTTTCATAGATATACATACATATACATATATATATATATATATATATATATATATATATATATATATATATATATATTATATTATATATATTTTTTTTAATAAGGCATAAGAATTTTCGTTTTTGAACCCTAAGTGTGTAAGTGTATAAAGTGTGCATATTTCATCAAGGCAAAAATCAAAACTAAATTACTTTGACAAATTATCTTCCTAACCCTAAAAATCAAACAAATAATCTTATTTTGATCAAGTATAAGAAACTCTAATTTTGATTTTCCTATTCCTTAAAATTAACTTAATTTCTTACAAAAAAATATTTCAAAATATTGTTTCTATTTTCAAAAAGATTTTTTAAAAATAAAGGAAATGTTAATTTTTTCTTTTTTTTAATAAAAAAGAAAACCTAAGTTATGTTGGACCCTCCCTCACACTATCTCATGCATTGTCCTCAATGTATGAATTAATGCATAGATGCATGAAAAAGAAAAAGGGAAGGAAATATTATCTTAAGGTGGTGGTTCCAGTGGCGGTCTGATTGGTCCACGAAATGTGGCCCAATCGAATTTTGGTGGAGTTCGAAGGAACCCACCAGAAACCTCTCTAATATAACCCACTAAAATGATGGATATATGAATAATTTTTATTAAGAATTTAACCCCATCTAATTTTCAAATTTCATAATTAATTTTGGAGTCAATTTTTTCAACACCCTTGTCCTAAAATGGAGTGTGAAAAGATGGAATGATTGACTTGGACTTAGGAAGTACGGGAACTAATACCGACTTAGGAAAGTGACTTAAGTCAAGTAAAGGTTCAGGAGTCGAGATTGGTTAAGGAAGTGGGTCCAAATCAAGAAGTTGAAACTCAAGTCCACATTCATTTTCCCACAATGGAATGTGACTTAATATTGGTGATTCAAGTTCAAGAATGACAGGTGTGGGAATCAAAACTGACTCTAAAATATTACTCAAGTCGAGTAACAAAACAGGAGTCAATATTGATTCGGAAATTTGAACTGGATCATAAATTTGAGAATCTAGGTCACATTTCTCATTAAGTTCAATTTCATAAAATGAGAACTTGTCAATTTGTCAATGGGACTTTCAAAAGTTTGAAATTGGTCAAGTTCAATATGATGAACATAAAAAATTGGCGATTCAATTTCATGATGAATTGCACAAGATCCAAGTTGACTCAGGAAAAGACTGAAATTAGGTAAAGACACCGAGTCATTATTGAATCAAAAAGTAGAATTGAATCACGAAGTTGAGGTTCAGGATCATATTCATTCTCAAGTTCAATTTCAAGAAAGGGATAACTTGCCAAACTGTCAATGTCATTTTCAAAATTTGGAATTTGGGCAAGTTCAAATGGGTGTGCTGAAATGGAATCTTATTTTTCAAAACAACATGATTCTTCGGCTCTAACAGAATGGTTAGCGACATCAGAAATGGTCAAACAATGAGAATGGAGAGTTTAGACCATTAGATCTATGCATGAGTACGAGCGATTTGAGCCTGAGTCATGCCTTCAAGCATCTTTTCATAGTCGATTGTTCATCGTTTTGTTGCGAGTGGACTTGAAAGATAAAGTTTTATTTTAGAGTTTATGGTGAAATTGTGAGTCCGTCATGTTTTATGATTGTTGCTTGGATTCACGCATATTCATTTCCAAGATTGATGGTTTTCTATTTTGAACTGATGGAACTGAGTATGAATCTCAAAAATATTGTGGACAAGATGGATAAGGAGGACAAGCTGGTTGAAAATTGGACTCGGGGGAGGTGAATCCCCATTGACTCTGTGAAGAGTTAAATTATTTTAGAAATTATGGTCATAAGATTGGGGGCATGGGTTATATTGATTCGATAAGACCAATCCGGCATACTAGGTTGGTTAAAGTTATGATATGTCGGGTTGGTAATATCTGAAAATAAGGTCAGGTCTAATATGGGTTACCATTAAAATTAGAAAAATTATTGTTATAAGCCATATCACATAGGAAATGTCAAACACAAACAAGAAAAACAAACATAAGCAAAGAAATAAAAAGAAAAAAAATCTAACCTAAGTTATGTTAGCCCAAAGGTCCATCACTCTAGTTTTGATGATGATTAACTCATGTATTATAATACTAATGATCTTGTGTTTAATTAGTCTCAGATATATGATCAAGATCTTAGTAGGTGTTTAGCTTCAACAAAGAATTTAAAGTCAAGTTTTGGAGCTAGCACGTGTTGATTCAAGAGCTTGTGCATCAAGACCACATCAAGTACTTAAGAGGAGTCTAGCTCTTTGGATCATGGTTTGAACCAAGTCAAAAAAGAGAAGAAGATTTTCAAGTGAAGACCTTCAAGAGAAGACTTGTGTCAAGGTTTATTTTTTTAGTAAGATTTTATTTTTAGATAAAATGTAAGGATAGATTAGTTGGTGGATTGATCAAGTATCATATACACTCACACACAAGATTTAGATGAGTTTTTATAAAAGAGTTTTCATTTTGAAAAATACCTTTTTGATTTTTGGAGTTTCATATATACATGGTTTTAACCAAAACCATTTTAGTGCTTAAATGTCAAAAACATAGATATTTCATCATATATGTGTAGTGGATCATATCCTACACACTAAGCTTTAAAAGTGTTTAGAATAGCTTGTTTTTATATTTGGAGAAATTTTGAAAAATCGGTTTTCAATTTGGAAAAATCATTTTGAAAAATACAGATTTTTGTTTAAGGCAAAATTTCCATAACACAAAAATAGTTCAAAATATTTGTAACATGTTTTGATTTTTACTTAAACATGTTTGTATATCAAAGTATAATACTGAACTTATTTTTGTAGTTTTTTAGAGAATTTATGGGTTTTATTGAAGGAAAAAGTGAAGTTTTTAATCCCTATAATTGCCTGGACTGACCTTCTGTCGGTCGACTGGACGATCGACCGGACAAGAAGTTGGTCGATCGCTCCGGTCAACCAATGTGCACAGACGTGCACAGGTTGGGCCGGTCGACCTCTCCGGTTGATCGATGTGCACAGACGTGCACGGTTGGGCCGGTCGACCGCCAGAGAGCTTCTGCTCTCTGGAAATTGCCCGGTCGACCGGGCGGTCTACCGCTAGGCCATTGCCCTGAAGGCAGTCGACCGGACCGGTCGACCGACCTTCCCAACGGTCAAAAAATCGTTCGTTGGCGGTCGACCAGGCGGTTGACCGACAGCAACGACATCTGATGATTTGGACCCCAACGGCTAATTTTGGATGCCTATATATTGGGGTTCCCATGGACTGTTTTATACATGATTTCATGTGATTTTTTTTTAATCTAGTTTCTCATACACTTCTAAGTGTTTATCTCCACTTGTTTTAGAGCCAATACTTCCATATTAAAAGGAGAGTTTTTTCAAGAGTGTTTTGAAAAAGAGTTTTCTTGAGTTTTTCATCACCAATTCAATCCAAGTTTTCTCACATATACTTGAGCTATCCATTGCTATATCTATCCTATAGGGATCTTTGTTGTGAGAGGATTTAGGTGATCAAGTGTTGTGATCACCAAAGTATTCTACTTTGTATTTGAGGAGGCGGACTTGCGGGTTCGCGGTGTTTCGGGTTCTAGTGAGAACTCGGTGTAGAGGTGCGGCCTCGGTAGCTTGCGTGCTTGCATGTCTTTGTTCTTGCGGGAACAAGAGAAGGACTAGAGAGTCCAAAGGAGTTCTAGTGTGAACTCGCTTGTAGGTGTTGCGGCATCGAGTGATCTGGTGGGAATCGTTATATAGTAGAAATCCTTCACAGTGTTAAAGGCGGGGACGTAGAGCAAGTGTGTTCGAACCTCGAAACAAATCTCCCATGTTTGCGATTGCTCTCTCTCTATCTCTCACTTGTCTTTATATTTTTGCTTATGCTTATTGCTCATATCTTTTATATGCTTGATATATTGTGTGCTTAATTGTTATATGCTTGGGATTATTTGCTCACATTTGTATTCAACGAAGAGAGCTAAGGCGGCACCTCAACTCTTATCTAGAGGAAATCTTGAGGAGTTAGTCCAGAGCCCTTCACGGAGAATCCGGCTACACTCTTGTGTTATACTTGCGTGTTTAGCTTAAGAATTTTTAATTTGCATAAATAGTTTTAATTCTGCATTAATTTATCATTAGATTAGCTAGTCACCTATTCACCCCCTAGGTGATTTCAAGTTAGGGTAAATCTTAGACCTAGATGACTCCTAACTGGTTAGACTATCCACGGAGGGTATATTGCTGAATCTGACCACAATTAATCGGCCAGGTAGGGGTAAGATTGGTAGGAAGTATCCGCGCAGAAGCGACAGGCCTAATTAAGCCAAACCACCAGCCTTCGGGGTTTCGCCCCTCAATCCCCAACTATAGTCACCGATTTGGCAAGAGTCAGATTCAAATCAACTTCCCCCTTAGGTCAGTCTCCTATTTGAGTCGAGATGTTCCTAAGGCCAACGTCTACTCAGTTTTAATTAGGCTTAGGTTAGTGAGTGAGGAGATTGTTTGTGGGTTAAGGGAGGGTAATGACTTCCCCACCTTATTTTGTTTATAGGATAAGCCCTTAAATCATTTAGTGCAGTGTACAAGTATAGAAAAAGTAACACTCAAACAATATTTCATACAAGAATGAATCTTATACTAAATGCTATGCACACATACCTGTAAGTTCACCTAGAGGGGGGGTGAATAGGTGATGGCTAATCTAATGGTCACTTAATGCCAAATGATGATGCGGAAGATAAAACTAATTATGACCTAATTAAAACTTTTACACTAAACACCATGTATAACCAAAGAGTGTTGCCGAATTCCCCGTGAAGGGCTCTGGACAAACTCCTCTAGATTCCCCTTGAATGGGTTGAGGTGCCGCGTTGGCTCTCTTGGTTGAATACAAGTGTTAGCAACAATCCCACGCAAGTATATATATCAATTATGCACACAAGATATATCAAGCATGTAAATGTAAAGACAATATAAGCTATGCAAGATATAAAGGAGATAGAGAGAGAGATGGCAATCGCAAACACAAGGGTATGTTTCGAGGTTCGAGCACACTTGCTCTACATCCCCGCCTTCGACACACGAAGGATTTCCACTATGCAAGATCCTAATGGATCTCTCCTCGGTGCCGCAACACCTACAAGCCCTCGGACTCCCTAGTCCCGTACACACGCAAGCTCACTAGATCGCCGAGGCCGCACCTCAAATCACCGAGTTCACACAAGAACTCTAAACCACCACGAGCACACTTGCCCGTTTCCTCAAAGTACAAGAATGAAATCTCTTGGTGATCTAAACACTTTGATCACCAATAAAAGCTCTCACTACAACACTCCTAAGGATTGAATAATCAATGGATGCTCAAGTGTTTGTGTGAGAAAAATTAGGAAGAGAATGGTGGAGGAAAACTCAAAGAATCACTTTTACACTCTTGATAAATCTTCCCTTTAGATAGGAAATATTTGCACTCAAATTTGTGAAGAAAACCCTTTTAAAAGAATGGGAAAAACTGGCTCAAAGCTCTCCTAAAATCTTGGCTCAAAACAATGACCAAACCCCCAAATTTATAGGCCAGAAAAATATAGCCGTTGGGGTCTGTCAGAGCTGCCGGTCGACCGCCAACGGTCAAAAATCCGACCGTTGGAGCCTCCGTCGACCGGCCCGGTCGACCCAGAAGAACAGAGAGCACTGCTCTCAGTTCCGGTCGACCCGCCAGACATGCACAGTTTTGTGCACGTCGGTGACCGTTGCGGTCGACCGCACTTGGTTCCGGTCGACCCGCCCGGTCGACCAACCTCTGTGCAATGGGTTAACTTGGAGCACAGTTTTGAGGTCAAAAACGTTCGAATTTGAGAATAAGTATATAGGATGAAGTTGTAGATATTGAAGTCGTCTTTCTAATGCAACTTAAATCAAATCAATATCAATTCAGAATTGAAAGTTATCAAAAAAATACTAAAAGGTATCAAATCAGAAACTGTAAACTGTTTTTAGAATAAGAACAGACTTCAACCCAATATTTGACATTCTTAACATTTAAATCAGAAAATGATTATTGAATATTAAATGTAACTCTGAAAGTCATCTTTAAAATGCAATTTAAATCATGTTAATTGAATATAAGAATCAAAAGTTATGACTAGAAAACTAAAAGAGTGTCGAGCAGATCAGCAGAACGGTCGACCAAGTCGGTCGACCGACTTCAGCCCTAGTCGACTTGGTCATTCGACTAGTCGACTTGATGAAGCCAGAAACTGAAAATCTGAGATTAAAACTTGGTCTTTTTGATTGAAATAAAATCCCATAAATACTTAAAAAATCTACAAAAATAGTTTAACCAATATACTTTGATATACAAACATGCTTGCACAAAATCAAGACATGTTATAAAAGATTGGACTATTTTTGTAACTTGGAAATGTTTGGCTCATGATAAAAAACTGTTTTTCCAAAACAATATTTTTCCAAAACATGTTTTTCCAAATCTTCATCAAATACAAAACAAGATATACTTTTTAAAGCATAGTGTGTATGGGTATGATCCACTACACAATCAAGATGAAATATCTATGTTTTTGTCATTAAGCTCTAAATATGGTTTTGGTTAAAAGATAAGTATATGAGAAACACCAAAAACCAAACTTGTATTTTTCCAAAAAGAAAGTCTTTTCTAAACTGAAAATTCTTTTATGAAAAGACAATTAAATCAAGAGTGTGTGTGTGATATATACTTGAGCAATCCACCAACTATTCTATCCTTTACATTTTATCTAAAACAAAAATCTTATACCTAGACACAAGTCTTGATTTTGAAGTCTTCTCTTGAAGTCTTCTCATCTTCTTGACTTGGTCCAAGCTTGATCCAAAAACTCCTTGGATCACACCGTGCTAGCTCCAAATCTTGACATATTATCCTTTGTTGAGCTATGCACCTACTAAGATCTTAATAATGAATCTGTCACTAATTAAACACAAGATCATTAGTAAACATAACTTCATGAGTTGATCATCATCAAAACTAGGGTGATAGGCCTTTGGCCAACAATCTCCCCCTTTTTGATGATGACAAAACTCATGGAGTTATATATGCATGGATTAAAGTAAAGCTTCAACGAAGCTCCCCCTTAACTCATGCATAACAAATAAATAATAGATATTCAATGAAGCACATGAATATGTATGCAAGTATGGAGATAAAACATGCAACAAGCATAAATCAAAATCTTTTCTCCTATTTGCAATACAAAAACATAAATCTTACTCAACATGCATATAACTCTCAAATTCTTCTCCCCCTTTTTGTCAATCATCAACAAAAGGGTTAAAGTAAAATCAAATCAAACAAATTTTTCTCCCCCTTTTTGTCAAAAACAAAGAGATCAAGAAGGGGTAATACAAATCAATCAATAAAGATTTATATGTGATATACATTCATGAAGAGGAAGACGCTAAGTTAACTTCCCTACACATATGCATTACATGAAGAAGGGATGACAAACCCTAATTCACATAGCACATAGTATGCAATGCACAAGAGGAGATGTGAAGCTCCCCCTACACACGTATATCATATAAAGAAGAGTTATCAAGCTTCTCAATTTATAATATACTCAACATGAATCTATATGTAGAAGAGATGTTAAGCTCTCCTTGCATATAGGAAATACAAATCAAAAATTTTAAGTTTTTCTTTAAAATTTTGAACTTTCTTAATAAAAACACATTTTGAGATATCAATTAAACATTTTTTTTATTAAAAACAAATTTATATTTCAAGATATATGTATGTTTTGACAACACAATAAGTATACATACATATCTCTTAAACACAATTGAGTCCATAAAAATAGATTTGCATTAAAGGCAAATGACTCAAGAGGTATACATGTATATCTTAAGTTTGGCAAAGCACACATATACATGAAATGAAAACACATGATCATAAATCAAATCCAAGAAGTGGGAATATAAGTTTAAAAATGTATGTATCATCAAAACTAAGCAATACAAGCACATTTCATGGGTTTAAATAAGCATTCAAGCACAAATATAAATAGATTTATTTGTGGCCCACGATATGTACAAGTATAAGTCCTAGTGTTGATAAAAACTAACATATAAACTAATATTTAATACATGAAGCATCAAATAAATTTTGAGAAAAATAGAATCATGTGTCAATCTCAAAAACTATTTGAAGAATAAATAACTAGTATAAATTGTTTTTGAAAAACTAGTTAAAGATCCTTCAATATATCAAATCTTATGTTTTTCATAAACATAACTAGATACACAAAAATTTAAGCACTCATGGTCTATAAGGCTCAAAATGTTTTTAACAAAATGTGAGTGTTAAACGATCATGTAAATAGCATTTTTATGAAATAGTCAATGAAGCTCAAAAAGATCGTAAGTCACATTTTTTAACAAAACACGAGAAATCATTTTTCATCAAAACACTAATCTTCATGGTATATGTATGATTAATCCAATTCTAGAAATATGCATACATATCCCAATTAAAAGAGTCTATTAATGATGTTTGCATGAAGGCAAGAGACTCACGGGTATACATGTATATTTATTAGATTTGAATTAAAAATATATATACATGAAGTAAAGCATAAAAATAAGGCAAAACATGTATAAAAGAGAATCATCAAAACTAGTCTATACATATGCATATAGTGGATACAAATGAGCATGAAGTTCAATTATATAAATGAATCAATTGTAATTCACTATTTGTATATGTATACATGCAAGTTTGACACATTCTACATCTAATCATGTAAATACCACATGAAGCATAAAAATACATAAATCATGAACATGTTCAAAATAATATGAATGAACAAGCATGAACATGAATAAAATGGGAGTTTAGAGATTGTTACCAACTCCAAAGCTCCAAACATGGTGGTTGTCCCACCAAACTCCTTGATAGTGATGCATCCCAAAAGTATGTCCATCATGTCCAAGTGCATTCACTACCAAGGCACCAATCCTCTCACGTCTTGTGAGAGCCCTCACCTACATCAAAAGCAAAAGGTGGGAGTTTTGGTACCTATATTTTCTTGGGTCCTTTGGGGTTAGTCTTGTAAGGAACCCAAACATTTTTATAATTAGCAAAATTTAGAGAATTAATATTATCATAACAAAACTTTGCTAAATGGCCTTTGCGACCACAATGTGTACATATGTACACCTTAGTATGCTTATGTGTAGGAGTGTGATCATGTTGTGTAACATAAGCAAATGCATGGTTATGATGTGCATGAATGTGTGGAGTATGTTTCTTTGAAAACATTGACTCCAACCTAGAATGATTAAAAGCACAGAGTTCAAAGTAGAACTCAAACCATCCATTTTATTTTTCAAATCTTTAATCTCATTAGTGGTGGCATGAAAAGCATGATGAGATAAAGAATCAGTTTTCTTTCTCTTTTGTGAAACAAAATCTTTTTCTTTTTCACAAATTTTTCTTTTAAAGAATTATTTTCTTGAAAAATAACTTCTTTTTGTTTTTTCCACCAAATCAATTTTATCCTTCAAAATAGTATTTCCCTTCACATAAATCATTCAATTTTGTAAGCAAGGAAACATTCTCATTTTTCAAATCTTTGTTTTCTTTTTCTAAGCATGCCATTTTATTTTCTAATGAATCTTTTTCATTAAGCATGGCATCAAAATCTTTTTCAAATTATTGTTGTCTTTTTCTAAACATGCAATGTTAGATTTAAAAGAATCTTGTTCTATATGCATGCAAGCAATGTTCTTTTTCAAATTTTATTTTCTTTCTTAAACATGTCATATTTTTCAAGAATTGTTTGGCAAAATGAAGTGAGCTCATCATATGACATGTCCTCATCATCGGATTCGGAGTTTACCTCAAGGGGGTTATCCCCTTGGACCATATAGCATACGTTGGAGATGTCGCTTCCAACGTCCGAATCGCTCCCCGCATAGTATAGATCCTTTTCGCCAAGGGAGGTGAGGGTGTTCCATACTACAAAAGCCGAATCAATATTAGCAACTCTAGATAAATAAACATCATCTAGGGTAGACTTTAAAGCATTAAGGGCTTTTGAGTTAGCCTCAAAATTCTTACCATCTAAACAATATGCATTATTAGTAGTGGCAAGATATACATGAAAACCTAAGGCTTTGAGGTACAAAGACATCTTAACCTTCCAAATTTGGATGTTAAGAATGTCAAAGGTGGGTGGTGACATGAAGTCCATGGTGTGTGTACAAAATATTGTGATTAGCCTAAAATGAGGATCTTTAACTATAGGTTGTTAGACCCAATATCAAGAGCACTAGCTCTGATACCAATTGTAAGTTCACCTAGAGGGGGGGTGAATAGGTGATGGCTAATCTAATGGTCATTTAATGCCAAATGATGATGCGGAAGCTAAAACTAATTATGACCTAATTAAAACTTTTACACTAAACACCACGTATAACCAAAGAGTTGCCGAATTTCCCGTGAAGGGCTCTGGACAAACTCCTCTAGATTCCCCTTGAATGGGTTGAGGTGCCGCGTTGGCTCTCTTGGTTGAATACAAGTGTTAGCAACAATCCCACACAAGTATATATATCAATTATGCACACAAGATATATCAAGCATATAAATGTAAAGACAATATAAGCTATGCAAGATATAAAGGAGATAGAGAGAGAGAGAGAGATGGCAATCGCAAACACAAGGGTATGTTTCGAGGTTCGAGCACACTTGCTCTACATCCCCGCCTTCGACACACGAAGGATTTCCACTATGCAAGATCCCAATGGATCTCTCCTCAGAGCCGCAACACCTACAAGCCCTCGGACTCCCTAGTCCCGTACACACTCAAGCTCACTAGCTCGCCGAGGCCGCACCTCAAATCACCGAGTTCACACAAGAACTCTAAACCACCACGAGCACACTTGCCCGTTTCCTCAAAGTACAAGAATGAAATCTCTTGGTGATCTAAACACTTTGATCACCAATAAAAGCTCTCACTACAACACTCCTAAGGATTGAATAATCAATGGATGCTCAAGTGTTTGTGTGAGAAAAACTAGGAAGAGAATGGTGGAGGAAAACTCAAAGAATCACTTTTACACTCTTAATAAAATCTTCCCTTTAGATAGGAAATATTTGCACTCAAATTTGTGGAGAAAACCCTTTTAAAAGAATGGGAAAAACTGGCTCAAAGCTCTCCTAAAATCTTGGCTCAAAACAATGACCAAACCCCCAAATTTATAGGCCAGAAAAATATAGCCATTGGGGTCTGTCAGAGCTGCCGGTCGACCGCCAACGGTCAAAAATCCGACCGTTGGAGCCTCCGGTCGACCGGCCCGGTCGACCCAGAAGAACAGAGAGCACTACTCTCAGTTCTGGTCGACCCGCCCGGTCGACCCGCCAGACGTGCACACTTTTGTGCACGTCGGTCGACCGTTGCGGTCGACCGCACTTGGTTCCGGTCGACCCGCCCGGTCGACCGACCTCTGTGCAATGGGTTAACTTGGAGCATAGTTTTGAGGTCAAAAACGTTTGAATTTGGGAATAAGTATATAGGATGAAGTTGTAGATATTGAAGTCTTCTTTCTAATGAAACTTAAATCAAATCAATATCAATTCAGAATTGAAAGTTATCAATAAAATACTAAAAGGTATCAAATCAGAAACTGTAAACTGTTTTTAGAATAAGAACAGACTTCAACCCAATATTTGACATTCTTAACATTTAATCAGAAAATGATTATTGAATATTAAATGTAGCTCTGAAAGTCATCTTTAAAATGCAATTTAAATCATGTTAATTGAATATAAGAATCAAAAGTTATGACTAGAAAACTAAAAGAGTGTCGAGCAGATCAGCAGAACGGTCGACCCAGCCGGTCGACCGACTTCAGCCCTAGTCGACTTGGTCAGTCGACTAGTCGACTTGATGAAGCCAGAAACTAAAAATCTGGGATTAAAACTTGGTCTTTTTGATTGAAATAAAATCCCATAAATACTTAGAAAATCTACAAAAATAGTTTAACCAATATACTTTGATATACAAACATGCTTGCACAAAATCAAGACATGTTATAAAAGATTGGACTATTTTTGTAACTTGGAAATATTTGGCTCATGATAAAAAACTATTTTTCCAAAACAATATTTTTCCAAAACATGTTTTTCCAAATCTTCATCAAATACAAAAACAAGATATATTTTTTAAAGCATAATGTGTATGGATATGATCCACTACACAATCAAGATGAAATATCTATGTTTTTGTCATTAAGCTCTAAATATGGTTTTGGTTAAAGATAAGTATATGAGAAACACCAAAAACCAAACTTGTATTTTTTCAAAAAGAAAGTCTTTTCTAAACTGAAAATTCTTTTATGAAAAGACAATTAAATCAAGAGTGTGTGTGTGTGTGATATATACTTGAGCAATCCACCAACTATTCTATCCTTTACATTTTATCTAAAACAAAAATCTTATACCTAGACACAAGTCTTGATCTTGAAGTCTTCCCTTGAAGTCTTCTCATCTTCTTGACTTGGTCCAAGCTTGATCCAAAAACTCCTTGGATCACACCGTGCTAGCTCCAAATCTTGACATATTATCCTTTGTTGAGCTATGCACCTACTAAGATCTTGATAATGAATCTGTCACTAATTAAACACAAGATCATTAGTAAACATAACTTCATGAGTTGATCATCATCAAAACTAGGGTGATAGGCCTTTGGGCCAACAATACCTTGGCTCCAGCACTCTTCAACAGTAAATAGAAAATGTAATGAAATAGACACGTGCCTAAATACAAAGTCTAAATCATTTTTAGCATTTACAATCAACTTTTTACCGTTGTGTTAGAAATGTATATACAGTGAGTTAAACAAGAAAATAAATGCTATAGAGATTAAACTATGCAATTCAGCCAACCTGCAGAAAATAGAGGTTAGTAGTTCACTCAGATTGCCACAGGAATGTAGCAAATCTGAGGGCTTCTGGGCTCTGCTTTCTTGAACGGAGTCCAGGGCTACTTATATGTTCACAGCAGCAAAAATTCCTTGTTGTTAAATCTGTACACCAAAAATAAAGAAGAAATTAACAAAAATGTAAACTAAAAAGAGAATTACTTACCGTCCCTCCCCGGCAACGGCGCCAAAATTTGATTGAGTTTAAACCTGCTCAAAAATACAGAATTTCAGAACTTTAAGAATAGAATGCAAGTACTCAATGCTACCGCAATAGTAAGTGACTATGCGGGTCGTGATCCACAAGAAGAGACTAGCGATGGAAGCTTTTTAAGCAAGTTCTCTTTTATGCTATAATTAATGGTTAAAATTCTTCTTTTAGTTCATTAAAAGAAAAGAGAAAAATGGAGTTACAATTAAGTTAGAAAGAAGTGGTAATCGAGAAGGTGGAGAAAATGAGAGTCAATATGTGCAAAGAAATTGAAAAGATTGAAAGAAATTTGGAAAATTGTGGTGTTGGTTTACACTAAAAATAAAAGAAAAGAAAACTAAAAAACCTAAAAAAGTTACTTACCTCTTCGGCGCCTGCTTACCTTTGACCCGCATCGATGATTTACCTTTGCTTGAAGGCGAACGAAGTATGACAAATAGGATCTTGGCCATTCCCCTATTACACTATAAATTGAAGGGGCAAGCTATATTACCATAGAAATGGATATCCATCACCATAAGCCATCAACAACACTTGCAAGGGCAAGGCAACTTCGAGGCTGTCGGTTTCATTTGATCCACAAACATAGAAGAGGGAAGTAAACGAAAACAAAAGAAGAAACTTCGATTCGATTTTAAATAACAATGAAAGAAAAGATTACTTGCACTGGGGTTACCTTCAGTACAAGCTTGCTCTCATTCCTCCATGAAAGTATCCTCTCCTCTCAGTTACATAAAGAAAATAAAAATTACATGAAAGAAAATAAAAAAACCTAAGTTACAAACTACAAATTAGCCTAAATTCTACTCCCTGCTTGGTCGTTCTATGTACGCTCTAAAAATCTCAGTATTTTAGGCAAAACCCAACGGGGAGGGGCGTACGAAGATAGGGGGAGCAAACGTTCCATTAACTGTTGCAACAAAGCCACGAAAATGCAGATTTGGCTGCGTTTTCGCGGACTGGCCACACCCAAATGGTGGGGGTCCCTGGTTTCGAGAGATTACTTTATCTGGTTCTGGATTTCTCGTTTCAGCTCCTGGACTTGACGAAACGGTCTTTGAACGTTGGTTTTAACCGACTGATTTGAAGAGATATGTTTTAACTTATTTTCAACCGATCTGAACTGACCTGATCTGCACTGATTTACTGACTTCAAATTAATTCTGATTTAAATCAGAATTTTATAGGCTTTTGGGCTCGTTTCTCTTCCCTCTCCTTTAGTAATGGGCCTACAAATAAATTAAACAATAATTAGAAAAAGCAGAGTTTATTCTATAATAAGTATGAGAATATGATAATGAATGTGCAATATTAGTGACCGATCACCCACAAAATTCGGAGTCACAGTTGTTACTAATGAGAATAATAAGTTGGTTCCAACTCGTGTTCAAACTGGCTGACGAGTGTTCATAGACTATAGGAAACTCAACTCCATGACTGGAAAAGATCATTTTTCTCTGCCTTTCATCAACCAAATGTTAGAACGTCTTACCGGTCACGCTTACTATTCCTTCCTTGATGGTTATTCAGAATATAATCAAATCTCCATTGCTCGTGAGGATCAAGAGAAAATGACATTCACATGTCCGTTTGGCACATTTGCCTACCGTCGCATGCCCTTTGGGCTATGCAATGCACCGGCTACTTTTTAGCGGTGTATGTTGAGCATCTTTTCGGACATGGTCGAGCGATTTCTAGAGGTTTTCATGGATGACTTCTCTACCTTTGGGTCTAGTTTTGATGAGGGTTTATATCATCTATCATTAGTATTGATAAGATTCAAGGATAAGAACCTAGTTCTTAATTGAAAATTTACAATTTCATGGTGAAATCTGGGACAGTCTTAGGGCACATTATTTTTGAAAAAGGCATAGAGGTTGATAAAGTTAAGGTAGATCTAATCACGAAATTATCACCTTCAAAAACTGTTCAGGGGGGTGTGATCCTTCTTAGGCCAAGCTGGGTTCTACTGTCACTTTATTAAAGACCTTCTGAAATTTTCAAACCTCTGTGTGACCTTCTAGCAAAGGATGTTCCCTTTGAGTTCACCCCTTCTTGTTTGGTAGACTTTGAAAGGCTCAAGACCGAGTTAACCTCGGCACCTATCATCTGACAACCTGATTGGAATCCTCTATTTGAGGTGATGTGTGATGCTTTCGACTATGCAATATGCTTTCAACTATGCAATAGGAGTTTTCCTAGGCCAGCGAGTGGATAAACTTCCTCATGTTATTTGCATTGCCAACAAGATTTTTAATGATGCCTAACTGAACAACTCCACCACTGAAAAAGAGTTGTTGGCAGTCATTTTTGCTCTTTACAAATTCTGTCCCTACCTTATAGGTTCTAAGGTCCTAATCTACACCGATCATGTAGCTTTAAAGTACTTTTTCACAAAAAAGGATGCTAAAGCCCGTTTAATCTGTTGGTTCTTACTCCTATAGGAGTTCAATTTAGAAATTCACGATAAAAAAAGGGGATCACTTATCTAGGATAATGGTCAAATCTGTGTCCGACTCCCTACCTGTCCTTGAGACATTTCCTGATGAGCAGTTAATGTCAGTTTCCCCTTCGACTGTTCTATGGTATGCCGACATTGTGAACTATCTTGTCACGAAATGATACCTGATTCATGGACTAAGCAAGAACGATTGCAGTTCTTAGTTAGAGTCAAATAGTTCTTCTAAGATGAACCATATTTGTTTAAATATTGTCCCAATTAGATCGTTCGACGCTGCATTCCTGACTCTGAGTTTAGGAACATCCTTTCATTCTGCCATGACCAAGCCTGTGGTGGTCATTTCAGTGGGAAGAAAACTGTTGTAAAAATTTTGTAGTGTGATTTTTATTGGCTCCTTGTGTTTCGTGATGCTCATATCTACTATCAATCATGTGATCATTGACAACAATTAAGAAAAATTGCACGACAGAATGAAATGTCGTTAAACCCATTCTTAGTTGTCAAAATCTTTGATGTTTGGGCATCAACTTCATGGGTCGCTTCCTTATATCTCATAAATACCAATATATCCTTATGGCAGTTGACTACATCTCTAAATAGATAGAGGTCGTAGCATGTAGAACCAATGGCCACAAAGTTGTGGTAAACTTCTTGAAAGAGAACGTATTTTCTCATTGTGGCTTCCCTCGTGCAATCATTAGCGATGGTGGAAAACATTTCTGCAATCAAACATTTAAGCTTTAATGAGAAAATACTGTGCCAATCATTGGGTAGCCACCCCTTATGACCCACAGACTAGTGGCCAAGTAGAGTTTCCAACAGAGCCATCAAGACCATGCTAGAGAAAACTGTAAATATCACTAGAAAAGATTGGTCTTTTCAATTCACTGATGCCTTATGGGCATACAGAACAGCATTTAAGACTCCCATTGGAATGTCTGCATATAGATTAGTCTACGATAAAGCTTGCCATCTTTTTGTCAAGCTAGAACACAAGGCATACTGGGCGATCAAATGCCTAAATTTTGATCTAGACAAGGCAAGAGTCTAGGAAACTTCAACTGGATGAGTTTGAAGAGATAAGAAATGATGCATATGACTGTACAAAATGGTACAAGGACTGTACAAAGATAATGCATGATCGGCTCATAATTCGTAAGGAATTTCAGCCAGGACAGAAAGTCCTGCTTTACAATTCATGTTTACATCTCCTTTCATGAAAACTGAAATCCCGTTAGACTGGTCCTTACATTGTTCATAAGGTGCACCCACTTGGTGCAGTTGAGATCGACAATATCATGAATGGTACCACTTTTCAAGTGAATGACCATTGGTTAAAGCCATACGGTGAGTATCTGAGCCCAGAAGTGGAAGAAATCTGTTTGAAAGATTCAATTTATCAGGATTGATCTCTATACATGCTAGGGATCCGGTTTTGTATTATAGTTTTTATGTTTTCTCTTAACTAGGCAATGATGGATGACATCCACTCGTTCTCATCAGGTACTATCTTCCTTCACATTCCTACAATTGTATCATGATTCACATTCATTCATACATTGAGAACAATGCATGAGATAAGTGTAGGAGAGGGTTCTAACATAGGTTTTCTTTTACGTCTTCAATACAAAAAGAAAAAAGAAGAAAAAAATAATAAAAAATTTTTGAACAAGAAAAATAATACTTTGACATATTTTTGCAAGAAAATAAGTTACTTTTAAGGAATAGGAGAATCATAATTAGGATCTCTTGTGATTGATTGAAATAAGAATATTTGTTTGATTTCTAGGCTTAGGAAAAAATTGACAAAGTAATTTAGTCTTGATTTTTATCTTGATGAAATATGCATACTTTATACACTTATACATTTAGGGTTCAAAAACAAAGATTCTTATGCCTTATTAAAAAAAAGACAAAAATAATATAAATATCAAAAATCCTCTGATTAAGCTGGGTATTTGTGCCTCATAAAGTATAAATATACACGCCTAAAAGAGGCCTATAAATAAAAATTCTTAAGTTTCGTGGCCTTGTTTGCTCGAGTCCTAAGTCCTTGAGGTGTTTTCTCACTCGATGCCCTAAAACTGTCAGGTTTGGGAGTCACCGACTAAAGCTCATTACATGGGCAAATTAGAAAGCCTAAGAGAGCTAAAGAATATTACCACAAATATATACATAAATAAAGTATAAGAGTTAGAGTTAAAGAACCCTTAGTCAAAATATTTACGGTCACAAGATCATATGACTTAGGGTAAAATAATAGACTAGATGAGAATACAATTTTATTCCTAACCTTGATTGATAACAAATATTTGAATAGATATTATTTCTAGGGATGAATAGTTCAGTGATCCTATAACTTATAAAATGATTAATTCTTCTTCAAATATTTTCTCTTCTTTTCAAAAAGCATTTTTGAAAATACTAACAATTTATTTTTTTACTTTATGGATTTTATGGGTGTAATCCACTGAAAATTCCCACAAGACAAAACTCGTCCTCTAGGGGTAACCTAGAGGTTTAATGGCTTGTTACACGTGCTAAGTGCAACCGTGATTCCTAAGAAAGTAAGTTAGGTTAGGTCAGCTTAGTTTTTCTTCTCTCTTTGTTTTTCTCGAGGACAAGCAAAAGATAAGTGGGAGTGTGTTTGGACACATATATTGCATAATTGTTATTACATTTCTACATTTATTTTATAATAATTCTTACAACTCACTTGTCTTAATGTCTAAATTCATGAAGGATATGATAGAGAGAAGATAAGTACAAATCCTATCCAATTAAGTTTAAAAGTTCAAATCAACAGTGATCAATTCAAATTCAGAGGTTTAGAAGTAATCTTATCTGAAGACCGGGCATACCAGATAAGATAAGATCATCAAAATTCAAAGAAACAATGGATTAGAAGAAGAACCTACTTGTTTTGCTGAGGATAAAGAGATATAACTTCAAATCCAAAGTAGATCTGAACTTCTGAGAGGATAAAAGGATAAAGGAAAAAAATTGATAAAATCCTCCATCCTCTTGCTCTACGGCCAGAGGAAGGCCGCGGAAACGCGGCCCAAGCCGCGTTTACGTGGCAATTATTTTGAATTAGGGGGAGTGTTTTCTCCCCTATCCCATTTTCCTATAAATACCTGTATTCACTAAGAAAATTGTACACCGTGAGGCTGAAAAGCAATTGTGAGGAGAGTTGTGTGTTGTAATGCGAGTTTTGGATCAAGAGTTTTGTAACAACGATTTTTCAATGAAAATCAGTCTTCTTCAATACAGATCTTGCAGCATTTCAGTCTAAGCTTTCTCTACTTCTTTCTTTTATTTTTGTGATGTGATTTTCTTCTTTTCATTACAAGTTTTATTTTATGAATTCATCAACAAACTCATGCATGTTTTCTCTTCTTTTCTTTTATTAGTTATTTTGTCTTCAACATCGATCGGAGGAGGGAGACGTTAAGGCGATGACAAGGAAAAAAAGTCACCGGGTTTCATCTTTCTCTTCCCTTCATCCCCAATCTCTTAGTTTATTTCTTCATCACCTTAATTATTTAGTCTTTGCAGAAGGTTAGTATTTCTTATTTTCTCATATTTTTAATGCATTAAAGACTTCAGTTCTCAAAACAATCATCACACCTTTTCTCAAATTAGATTAAAAGTTAGATTTAGATTTTTAAAAACTACATTTTTAAAAATAAGTCTCTGTGGATTCGACCCTATTCTTGCCATTATACAATTTTTCTTAAAAGATTTCAAAACAATATTAGGTTTTCATAATTTGTACATGGTTTAAGCAACGACAGATTTCTTCATGAACTTCAAACCACGAACAATGTTCAAGTTAAGAATTCTACAAGAGTTTGATTCGATTAATTGATGTACTTCAGAGACATATGTGATGAAAGCAAAAAGAAGCTATATGCCTTATGAACTAAGAATTTTGTGATAAATTGCTTAATTAAGTGACTAACGTAAATCTGACTTCTAGTAAAGAGGATGTCAGCTTGAAAATCCAATCAAATGATGATACATGAGAATATACCGACATGTAAAATAATTTGAACTATAAACTTGATAATATACATAATGAACTTAATTCGGTACAAGATACGGACTTGAATTACATGGACAAAGATTTTATATGTGAAAGATTATTACCAAATTATTATGTAGTCGAGCTCACAACTTAGACTATCATGTGTCGGGCATACTAAATTGACTGTATGTAAACTGAACTCACCAATTTAATCAATACAAAGCAATCAAAGATTATCATGGTAATGATCATAAAACCAATGAACCGATTATAATTGTGTAAGAAAAATTTTATATTAATTAATTGAGCACTTAACAACTATTATAGCGTGTAAAGGAATGGTAGAAAACTTGAGAATTTTAATTCTTGCTAAACTTAAAGATTAACAGAGAACCTAGTGATGTATTTCATAGATGGTGTGTGCTCTGGCTTCAATTTTCTAACAGTTCTTACCGTTCTTAATTGGATCTTGACGTAAAAAGTTTCCATTTTATTTTGATAGACCAGTCAATTCTAAGGATGTTGAGTTGAAAATCCTATATTAAGTTGGGTATGAAACTTGATTCTACCATAACTACATCCTACGAGTATGTTGTATTGATGGTTAATAATCATGAATGTGGAATCACTGATTTCAATCCTCTTTTGCACAAGAAGATGCCAAGAGTATATATATGTATAGAATTTTAAACAAACTAGAAATCAAGTAATAACGACTAACTTATGATTATATAAATGTATCACTATGGTGATGGATTCATTATCTCTAGTTAATCTAAACTAGATCAACCTAAATCTCTAAATTGAACCATATAAGTGTACGGATATAGGGTGATAAACGAGTTGATATCCGAGTCTAAATAGTATGTAGAGATGAATATGTACTGGGATACAATTATAATTTATGAACTAATAATATGCCCGATATATGTCGAGTATGATTGTTACCTATTGCTATGGATGTGGGTGTGTGTATAAAACTTGTACATATATATTTGTAATATATCGTTTAACCATATATAGTTGATAACTTGTGGATGATTGTTCATTGATTGTTATGCTTGATGACTAGTGAACTATTGTTAACTTCAAATCATACTAAGACTCTGATCATGGATAAGTAGTGTAGTCAATTCCATTCACCAAATATCCAATATGTGAATGAAGAACCATAACTAGTTAAAAAAAAACTAATCATATGACCAAAGAACGAGTATTGAGAATGTAATTAATTGTTTGATGTGTTGTTGAGTGATTTATATAAATGTAAGTAGCATGTATATTTGAATGTGTGCATGTACTAGATAATTATACGAACTTGATCGTGTATGACATATTAATCATATGATTGGTGATTGAAAAAAGTATATCGTAATGTAACTGACATTGTATGTGTGTTATTTTGATAAGTAATGTGCATGTGATGTGTATGCATGTCGTGTTATTTTTATGCATAACATTGTGTGTTGTAATACGAAGGAAGGGGTCGGCGGGAGCCGGTGGGTGTGAAAACAGGGTATGATATTGTGTGTTGTAATACGAAGTAAGGAGCCGACAGGAGCCGGTGGGTGCGAAGACGGGGTATGACATTGTGTGTTGTGATACGAAGAAAGGGGCCGGCGGTAGCAGGTGGGTGCGAAGACGGGGTATGAGATGGTCTATATGTTATAGAGTAACAAAGTAATTCATTCAAAATGAATAGTATTGTATGCTCGTCCTTAATGTAGGACTGTAAAATTTTGCTTTATTATAAGAGATAATAAAATATTATATGATGTGTTTATGTGTACGGTTAATCCATGCAGTGCTTGAAGTGTGGTACGATATATAATAGATATAAGTATGTTTGTGATATATGTATTATCTGGATTAACTTATTGTGATTGGTGTACCATCATGTATAGTATATGATATTCGTATACATGAAATAAATTCGGTGCTAAACTAAATCACTAAAGAAAAGTATTTGATATAACTCATAAGTCATGTAAATTACAGTGCATAGATTTAAGTTATAGAAGCATTGACTAAAGGAGTCAGTCCATTTTGCAGACTATAGCGATACTTGGTTGACTGTTTACCGTGATATAATTATTTCTCTCCTTTATCCGCACTCGCTTTTGCTATTTGAAGAAAAATATGCTTCCTTTTATTTTGACATGTACATCATTTTCTTGATCTTCTTTTTACTCTACTCACTGCGTTGTCGAGTTCACTCCCCATAGACTGATATATTTGCAGGTTACGTCGAGGCAGGGCCCCACTTAAGCTATGTGGATTTCATTTTGGATAAATCTATTTTCTTTGTGTAATTTAATCATGTTGTATTTCATGAGTATTTGTGCTTATAGATAATATGTGTTAGATGTGGGTTAGATAGTTGATCTTGTATAATATGTTCAGAGTAATATTTGTAGTTCCTGCTCTGATACCAATTGTTGGTCCCGAGATGATGTCAATTGTTGGATCTAAAATACACGTCAACACTCAAACAAAGATAATAGAGTTAAATAAAAAGTACTTGCAATAAAGAAAATTAAATCTCAGAAAGATAAAGCAAACGCAAACACAAGAGATTTATCCTGGTTCGGTTCTCGTGACCTACATCCAGTCCCCAAGCCACCTACTTGAGATTTTCCTTTATCCTTTGACTTTGTACACCCAAAATCACACCTTGCACACCACTTGACAAATCCCCTTTGCCAAATGTGTACAACTATTCTTACAACCAAGAAGACCACAGCACCTTGTACAAACTCTCTTCAACCCGAAGACGCTCTTATACAATGCTCCTCTTTGAGTGATTACAAACTTTCCTATAAGCCTTGAATCTGTATGTGATTGTGGATAAGGGCTATTATAGGTGGACTCTCAGAAATCTTCACTGTAGAGTAGGAATTTGAATGAAGAACTGAAAGTAGAAAACAGTTTTCTGAAATCAGATTTTTTTCAACAGAGTTTTTGGGCAGAACACTATTAATTTGAATTAGTATCTTTAGCCTAGGACAACATCCCTATTTATAGGTGAAATCTATAGTCAGTTAGGGTAGTTATCAGGACAAATTTGAATTTTGAAACGTTAGATAAAGCACCAGAATTCAA
Source organism: Agave tequilana (assembly GCA_038442645.1). Taxonomy (NCBI): domain Eukaryota; kingdom Viridiplantae; phylum Streptophyta; class Magnoliopsida; order Asparagales; family Asparagaceae; genus Agave; species Agave tequilana. The sequence continues at coordinate 60,766 of JAVJIF010019938.1, read as the reverse complement.
TAACTGTACAACAGTTACAAACTGCTATAAGTCGACTAGGGGTTGGGGTTAGTCGACTAGTATAGGCAAATTTGACGGGGTTAGTTGACTAATCTTGGGTATAGTCGACTACATAAGACTGAAACAGATATGCAAGTTTCTGAAAACTATAGCTAGTCGACCAGCAGGAATTATAAGTCGACTACAATATGTATTAGTCAACTAGTCAGTTTGATAAGTCGACTAATAACCCTATTAGTCTGCTAATAGGAAGGGTCAAGTCTGCTAATAGCAAGGATCAAGTCTACTAATAGGAAGGGTCAAGTCTACTAATAAACTAATGATGTGTATGTGTGTTTCAAGGCTTTTAACATGCTATCAACAATTACAATACACATCATTATCGACTCTCTTTGGGAAGTCTTGATCATGTAGAACTCTTGAATAGACTTGTGATAGAGCTCCAAATGATATGGCTTCACAAATGTATCATCAAAAGTAAGTTCCAACATTCTCTCCCTTTTTGATGATGACACTTTGTGTGCACAAATGCTCCCCCTGCAGAAAATAAGTTATATATTCTCCCCCTGCAGAAAATGGGTTATAACAGATATAGAATACTTATGTTCTCCCCCTGCAACAAATATATCATAACATGTATATATATGATAAATATTTGAAGTATTGTTCTTATCAAACTTCTTATATGGTACCTAAAAGATAAACATTAGATGGTACCAATCATAAGAGTAAAGCATTAACCTTTAGGAGACCAAACCCAATTTGAATTTGATTTCCATCTGTTAGTATATACATAATTGTATGAATTACATATATCATGTATGTATGATGCAATATAAGTATTTTTGTCAACAATGCTTAAGTTTTTAGGAATCCATATAAACTTATTCTTAATTCTTTTTGAAATAATAACAGACTTTCTTTTCACAAAAGAATTATATGGATTACTAACATATGAAGATTTTTCAAAAAATTCAAGACCATAATACTTATGTGACATCTTTTGATATGATAACAAATCATTCAACTTTTCTTTTTCTTGATTAAATTTAGTCACATTTTTCAAAATCTCTTCATATTTCATTTTGAAAACTGACATGTCTTTATCTAACACAGAAATTCTTTTATTTAAAGACATAGTTTCCTTTTTAAGCAAAATATTTTCTTTTATAAAATTCTCATTATCCTTTTTCAATGATGATATCACTTTTTCAAAATCATCTTTTTGAGAATTTATAGAAGAAACATGAGAGACATAACATGAATTTTCTTTGAAAAGTTTTTCATTTTCTTTTAATAAAACTTTATTTTTCATTTTTTCATTCTTTAGATCATTGAATAATTCATGGAATGCATCTAAAAGTTCAGTATATTGTACCCCATCTTCTTCTAGCGCCATGTAACAGATGTTGGCATGTTTAGTGGCTTCTTCTTTGTCAGAGGAAGAGGAATCACTGTTTTCCCATGATGCTTGGCAGTCTTTCTTCTTTATGACCTTTTGCTCTTAAATTTACCTTTGTTTTTGAGCAATGGGTAATCCTTCTTCATATGACCTATTTTATTACAATTAAAATATCTAAACTTACCTTGCTTTAAGAATCTTCTGAATTTTCTTGAAAGCATTGCCATCTCCTCTTCATCATCATCTGAATTGTCCGTGTCTGAGGATGCATGGAAGGCAAGTTCTTTCTTCTTTGAGAGAGATTATTGTTCATCCTTCTTTCTTTCTTCGAGTTGCACTTTATATGCCATAAGATTACCAATAAGGTTTTCTAACGATATTGTTGAGAGATCATTCGCTTCTTCGATTACAGTTGTCTTCTTCTCCCAATCTGAAGTGAGTGCACGAAGGATCTTGTGAACTTTTTCAATTTGGGTGTATTCCTTTCCAAGGGATGCTAAGGAATTGGTTATGTCGGTGAATCTTGTAACCATTTCTGAGATGGTTTCATTCTCCTTCATTTTGAATAGTTCAAACCTGTGGACAAGAACAGAAATTTTAGATTTATTAACCTTATTTGTGCCTTCATGTGTTACCTGAAGAGTGTGCCATATTCGATTTGCAAAAGTGGCTGTTGACACACGGTTGAATTCTTCTTTGGTTAAGGCACAGAATAAAGCATTCATCGCTTTGGCATCAAGGTTCGCATTCTTCTTTTGATCATCACTCCAAGCGTTATAGTTGGTTGTCGGTTTGTTGTACGGTGCTTCTACAATGTTTCAAAGTTCGTAGTTGAGCGATTGCAAGTAGATCTTCATTCTACACTTCCAATAGTTATAGTTGGATCCGTCAAATAGCGGTGGACATTGTGTAGAATGTCCTTCTTTGAATTGTGACGAAGGAAACTCCGTTGCCATCCTTGTAGATTATTGACTGGGTATGCAGGGCTCTGATACCAATTGTAGTTCCTGCTCTAATACCAATTGTTGGTCCCGAGATGATGTCAATTGTTGGATCTAAAATACACGTAACACTCAAACAAAGATATTAGAGTTAAATAAAAGTACTTGCAATAAAGGAAATTAATCTCAAAAAGATAAAGCAAACGCAAACACAAGAGATTTATCCTGGTTCGGTCCTCGTGACCTACATCCAGTCCCCAAGCCACCCGCTTAAGATTTTCCTTTATCCTTTGACTTTGTACACCCAAAATCAACACCTTGCACACCACTTGACAAATCCCCTTTGCCAAATGTGTACAACTCTTCTTACAACCAAGAAGACCACAGCACCTTATACAAACTCTCTTCAACCCGAAGACGCTCTTGTACAATGCTCCTCTTTGAGTGATTACAAACTTTCCTATAAGTCTTGAACTATATGTGATCATGGACAAGGGCTATTATAGGTGGACTCTCAGAAATCTTCACTGTAGAGTAGGAATTTGAATGAAGAACTGAAAGTGGAAAACAGTTTTCTGAAATCAGATTTTTTTCAACAAAGTTTTTGGGCAGAAAACTATTGATTTGAATTAGTGTCTTTAGCCTAGGACAACATCCTTATTTATAGGTGAAATCTATAGTCAGTTAGGGTAGTTATCAGGACAAATTTGAATTTTGAAACGTTGGATAAAGCACCAGAATTTAATAACTGTACAACAGTTACAAACTGCTATAAGTCGACTAGGGGTGGGGGTTAGTCGACTAGTATAGGCAAATTTGACTGGGTTAGTCGACTAATTTTGGTATAAGTCGACTACATAAGACTGAAACAGATATGCAAGTTTCTGAAAACTATAGTTAGTCAACCAGCAGGAATTATAAGTCGACTACAACATGTATTTTCGACCAGCAGGAATTATAAGTCGACTACAACATGTATTAGTCGACTAGTCATTTTGATAAGTCGACTAATAACCCTTTTAGTCTGCTAATAGGAAGGGTCAAGTCTGCTAATAGCAAGTATCAAGTCTACTAATAGAAAGAGTCAAGTCTACTAATAGGTGATCAAGTCTACTAATAGGAAGGGTCAAGTCTACTAATAAACTAATAATGTGTATGTGTGTTTCAAGGCTTTTAACATGCTATCAACAATTACAATACACATCATTATCAACTCTCTTTGGGAAGTCTTGATCATGTAGAACTCTTGAATAGACTTGTGATAGAGCTCCAAATGATATGGCTTCACAAATGTATCATCAAAAGTAAGTTCCAACAATATTGTAAATAGCTTCATTTTGAGTTGACATCGGAGGAAGTTGTTTATTAGTTAGTGATCAAGAGATACGTATTTTCAAAGATGTATTATTGAGTTAATTGTAATGATCATGCTAAGTTAGAATTATATCAGTATTGCATTATTTTTGGATGTCGAAAGGGGTACTCTCGAGTTTATGTTATTGTGTTTTTAAATAAGTAGGCAATGTCAAGCCGAAATTGTTATATGGAATGTAAGTAGGCCGTGAGCCAAAATATTATTATGCTGCGGGAGTGATTGTTGAGTTGATATATCATGATTTGGATTGATAGCCGTATTGGTTGATATTGATATATATTGTACTTCGGACAAGCTACAAAATATAGAGGAGATACTGCCAAAATTTTTGAGAAATCGGATAGGATTATGATAATCTATTAATTAATAAGGATGTTTATATTAATTGAGTTATTAAAATCTGAGACTGTTACACCTCTTACCTCTCATCATCTCTTTAAGAGAATTTTTGCTTTCTCAACCCAACACTCATCGAGCTTCCATGAGCACTTTGACCTTCGTAGCGACAAATGATGACTTATGATGACCAATCAAGACCGACAATGATGATCGCTCATCTCCAACAACTTCAAAAAGAAATGAAATACGAATTCTTCTCTTTGTAGCAAGGGTTTTTTTTGTTCCTGACAGAAAGCGGGAGAAATTAAGGGAAAGGTTCTTTTCTTTCTCTTTCTTTTTGATCGAGTTGGAACCTACACACAAAAAATACAGAATTTCAGAACTTTATAATAGTAGTATAAGGTACTCAATATTACCGCGATAGAAAGTGGCTATGCGGGTCGTGATCCTCAAGGAGGGACAAGCGATGAAACTTTTTGCAAGTTCTCTTTTAAGTTACTTAAAGTGATTGAAGTTCTCATTTTATTTCTTGAAAAGAAAATAAAAAAGAGTTATAGTTAAGTTGAGAAGAAAGTGGTAGATTGAGAAGGTGGAGAAAATAGAAAATGATTTATATAAAGAAATTAAAAAGATTGAATAAAGAGTTGAGAGATGGTAGTGATCTAAACTAAGGATTAATAGAAAGAAAAAAACTAAAAAAACTTACCTACCTCTTCTGGTTGATGACTTATCTAGAATCCTTGTCAACGATGTACCTTTCCTTGAAGGTGAGTGAAGTATGACAGATAAGATATTTCCCATTCCCGATCTATACTGTGAAATGAAGGTACAAGCTATACTACCATAGAAATGGTTGTTCATCACCATAGGCCATCAATGACACTTATAAGGGCGAGGCAACTTCGAAGCTATTGGAGTTATTTGGATTCACAAACATAGAAAAGAGAAGCAACAAAAACAAGAGTATTAAAAGAAACTTCGATTGAATTGAATAACAATGAAAGAAAGATTACTTACACTGGTGTCACTCTCAGTACAAGCATTACTCTTGTTCTCCCATGAAACTCTTCTTCGATCTTAGTTACATAAAAAAATTACATTAAAAAGAGAAAAAACCTAAGTTAAATTTATACAGAAATCTACTGTATTCTCTGCCTTATTGTCCCTTATACACTGAGAAATCCCAGTATTTATAGGTAAAAAACAAAAGGGGAGAGTGTGATAGGGGAGCAAAACGCTCTCCCATCTGTTGCAACAAACCCGCAGATCCGCGGCCATGGACACACTTGGGAGCAGATCCTTCCTGAAAGTACACCTAGAAGGTGAAATCACCTAGAGGGGGGGTGAATAGGTTATAAGGCTAATCTAATGAACTAAATGCGAAAATTAAAAACTAATTGCAACAACACTTCATGTAACCAACGAGTATAGCCGAGTTCCCCGTGAAGGGCTCTAGACTAACTCCTCTTGATTCCTCTGAATAAGAGTTGAGGCGCTATATGAAGCTCTCGTGGTTAGGCACAAGTGAGGCACACAAGCAAACACAACCAAGCAAATAGGTATAAGCAATATGAATCAATGCAAGGCACAACACAAGCATATAAGATATGACAATATGAATAATGCAATGCACAAGCAAAGAGAGAGAGAGTTGAGAGTCAATTGATCAAACGCAAACAAGAAGATGTGTTTCGAGGTTCGAGCACCGAGCTCTACATCCCCGCCTTCACCGAGAAGGATTTTCAATCCACTAGGAGTACCGAACTCCTCTCTCAACCAATACAACCTCCACTGAGGCAATACAAATGGTCTACCGAAGATCGGAGTACCGAACTCCACCAATCCAACAAATACAACCTCCACCGAGGCCAAAATACCAATCCAACTCCACCTCACCAAGAGGAAATAAACCACAATCCACCTCTACCGAAGAGGGATACAAAACCAACACCAACTCCACCTCACCAAGAGGGAGCACACCACAACCTCAACCTCTACCAAAGAGGGATACAACAAATGAAGGGTTTATAACAAGGTGGTATATCTCAACCACAAACCAATTTTCCCACAAATATATGATTCTATAGAATAGGATAGGAGATATAGCTCAAGTGTGAAAAACCAAGAGTTTGGAAAATAAAAACTCAAAGAAAAATACTTGGGAAAACTCTTTGAAGATGATGAAAATGAAGAACAACACAAATCTCCCAAATTTCTATTTTCTTTGATTTTTTCAAAACCCTAAAACAATATAAAGATAGATCTTTTGAAGCTCTTAAACACTTTTGAAAACTTGTTTTTAAAACAAGAGAATAGGGAATTTTTCTTCTCAAAAACCTTTTTAAAATCCCAAAGAAATGAGGCTTAAATAGGCCTCCATCAAAACTAGCCGTTGGGGTTGTTTGTCAGCCCTGGCGGCTGGCGGTCGACCGGCCCGGTCGACCGGCAACGGTCATATTTTTCACCGTTGGAAGCCTTCGGTCGACCGCCCAAATCGAGAGAGCAAAGTTCTCTGGCCGGTCGACCGACCCAGTCGACCGTGCCAACGTGCACAAGTTTGTGCACATCGGTCGACCGACTCTGGGTCCGGTCGACCGGCCCGGTCGACCGCCATAGCCTGGCAGGTTCTGTTTTGGGACAGAAAAACTAATTTTAAATAATTCTAAAAAATTCCATAAATCTTCTAAAAATTCTTAAAAAATAGTTTTATCATAATACATTGATATATAAACTTGTGTGAAAAATTTCAACACAAATTTCAAACATTTTGAACCATTTTTGTGTTATGAAAAAATTACCGAAAACTAAAAACTGTATTTTTTCAAACTTGAATTTTCCAAATGAACATCCAATTTTTTCAAAACTTATCCAAATACAAAAACATGATACTTAAACACTTTGAAGCATGTTGCATATGGATAGAAATCCAATATACAAGAAACATATATATTTTCATGTTTTTGACCTTTAATTCAAAAAAAATATGTTTTGTTGAAAGTACAAGACCTAAACCACATGAATAGGTAAGTCAAAATAAGTTTGCCTAGGAAGTTAAGCAAGCATGTATATAGAATGAATCTACTATACATAAAACCATTTAAACTTTTTTTGATCTAACTATTCATGAAAGCCATATCGGTTAAACCAAAAACCAAAAACCAATATCCAAAACATAAAACGTGTGTGTGTTGAGAACTTGAGCATATCACACTATCTAGTCTTTACAAATTGATCTAAAACAAAATATAAACTAGGTACCGAGATCTTCTTGATGAACTCCGTCTTCAAGCCGACTCGATCCAAACTGTGATCCACCGAGCTAGACTCCAACGAGTGCAATATATGATCTTGATGCTAAGGCTCTGGAATCACCAAGTGAAAGGCTTCAAAACTCCTTTGTTGAAGCTAATCACCAACTAATATCTTGATTAAAGATCTGAAACTAAACATCACAAGATTATTAGTAAACATAACTACATGAGTTAATCATCATCAAAACTAGAGTGAAAGGCCTCTGGGCCAACAATCTCTCCCTTTTTGATGATGACAAAACTCATGGAGTTATATATGCATGGATTAAAGTTCAGCTTCAAAGAAGCTCCCCCTTAACTCATGCATCACAAATAAGCAATAAGATATGGCAATGAAGCACATGCATAAATAAACATGTATGCAAATATAAGGAGATAAACATGCCAATCAAACATAAAACTCATAAATTCTTTTTCTCCTATTTGCAAAACAAAACATATATGCATAAACATAAATCCTGAAAACATGCATATATATCAAATACTTCTCCCCCTTTTTGTCAATCATCAACAAAGGGGTTAAAGTAAAAACAAAACAATGTTCTCCCCCTTTTTGTCCGAAACAAAGAATCAATAAAGGGGTGACATCAAACAAATCAATAATAAGAATATATGCGATATACATTCATGAAGAGGAAGACGCTAAGTTAACTTCCCTACATATATGCATTACATGAAGAAGGGATGACAAGCCCTAACTCACATAACGCATAATATGCAATGCATAAGAGGAGATGTGAAGCTCCCCCTACACACGTGTATCACATAAAGAAGAGTTGTCAAGCTGCTCAATACAAGATACACTCAACATGAATCTATATGTAGAAGAGATGTTAGGCTCCCCTTGCATATAGGCAATACACATCAAAATATTTAACATTTTGAGTAAAACAAATTTTGAGATATCTTAATAAATCGAATTTTAAGATACCAATATAAATTTTCATGGATACCAATTGAAAGAAATAGATCAATAGATACCAACGAAAGAAAACAAAATCTTGATACCAATTGAAAGTATACAAATAAGCATCTTGATACCAAATCAAAATCAATATTCATTTTTCAATCATTTTTCATCATAAAGTATGGGAGTAGAAATCAACGGTAAGCAAAATACCAATTGAAAGATAAAATACGAGTTTTCTCCTTCTTTATGAAATACCAAATAAAACGATGCATAAGCTTGTTTAAGATACCAATTGAAAACTAATCAATTGAAACATAATAGTCATTAAAGGCTAAGCTTTAGCATAAACAAAATTTGTGATATTTTTGAGCACAAATAAAACATATATATGTATGAAAAAAATTAGATACCAATCGAAATTGATACTATTTGAAGTGTAAGCATACATACATAAAAATATATATGAGTATACAAGAAAAATGTCAATATTGATACCAATTGAAAAGATCTAATGATACCAATTGAAACAACAATAATATCAAGTGTATATCTCATATTACCTATCACCCATTTCATGCACATGTTTAAAATGATTTTCAATAAGGTACATACAAGGCATGATCTCCCAACCAATCGCCCTTTGAAGGTAGGGGTTTTCAAAAATAGGTTTGAAAATATTATATGTTTGAAAAACTCTACCATAACGAAGAATACGAACTTGTTAAATGGAAAAACTTGTAAACTAGTACGAAATCCTTCAAGTAAGGAATAAAACAAAATTATATTTCATGAAAAACATGTAAATCACATGATCACTAAACACTCAAAGTCCATAAAGCTCATACATACTTGTGAAAATATAATCATGAGAAACAATTAAATGAAGTGAGTGTACAAGTTTTGTGTGAAAGACATAATCATGAAAATTAGGCAGTAAGCTCAATATTTCTTAAAACATGAAAATTATCAAAATGATTAAATCTTCAAGGCATATGTATTTCTTATACACATACATATCCAAACACAACGAGTCCACAAAGGTATATGCATGAAGGCACGTAGCTCAAGAATGTATATGTATAATCAATAGTTTAGACAAGATAGACATATACATGAAGTTAAACATATAAACATGGAAAACATGTACAAAGATGGGAATACAAGTTAAATGCATGAATCATCAAAACTAGACTATACTAGCACATCTAATGGGTACAAATAAGCATTCAAGTACAAACATATAATGATCTATTTGTGGCCCACTATATGTACAAGCATATATCCTAGTCTTAATGAAAACTAACATTTAAACATATATTCAAAATTTGAAGCATAAAACGAGACATAAATCAACATGATAAGCATGAAAAACGATCATTATGTAAATCCACATGCTGTTAGAATTATGATATGCATAATAGCTAAACAATGGTGAGAATCACAACATATGGGTCCTTATAAACAAGGGTGATCTCAAAACCTATACATACATGTCAATGATCTAATAATCATGGCATTTAACATAATAATCTATATGTTGGCCCAATGGCCTTCCACTCTAGTTTTGATGATGATCAACTCATGTAGTTATGTTTACTAATATTCTTGTGTTTCTAAGTTTCAGATCATTAACAGGATATTAGTTGGTGATTAGCTTCAACAAGAGGTGTTTGGAAGCTTATCATGGTGATTCCGGTGCCAAAGCTTAAAGATCATACCTTTGCACTTGGAGGATCACGCGTTTGGGATCGAGTCTACTTGAAGATAGAAGATCGTCAAGAGACTTAGGTATCCTTAGTTTGGATAGAGTTTTAGATCCATTTGTAAAGCTTAGTTTAGTTGATATGCTCAAGTGCACAAAACACACACGTTTCATGATTTGGTTTTTGGTTTTCATGAATAATAGATCAAAACAAGTTTACTTTATACCTATGTATATTAGATATGGTCTAGATATACATACATGCTTTAAACTTGCTAGACAAACTTATTTTGACTATCCTATTCATGTTTTGGAAAAATCAAGTTTGATAAAAATACAGGTTTGGTTTTTGATAAAATTGGCAAGACACAAAAATGAATTGATATGTTGATATATTGTCTTGAAATTTTTATCACTTGTTTGAGTTTCAATATAAAATGATAAAACAATTTTTATGGTATTTTTAAAAGAGATAAAAGATTTTTTAGAAAATATTTTTTCAAATTTTCTGACCTTATTTTTGTGCTGACAGGCTGGTCGGTCGACCCTGACGGTCGACCGCACCAAGGGCCGGTCGACCGTTCCGGTCGACCGACGTGCACAGACGTGCACGTCTGTTAGGCACAGACACGGTCGACCGGGACGGTCGACCGAATTGAGAGCTCTGCTCTCGGGTTTTCTCGGTCGACCGGGCCGGTCGACCGCAGTTGCCCAACGGTCATAATTCTGACCGTTGGCGTTCGACCGGACCGGTCGACCGGTGGCCTGTCAGGCTGCCACATCAGCCTAACGGCTAGTTTTGTATAGGGGCTATATAAACCCCATCTCTTTGGGGATTTTAGCCAAGTTTTTTAAGAGAAAAATTTTCAGTTTGCTGAAGTGTTTAAAAGAGTTTTAAAAAGAGTTTTTGGGGCTTTAAAACTTCTCATCTTTATTTGTTTTGGGTTTTTGGAAAATCAAAGAAAACTAGGTTTTGGGATTTTGATTTGGTATTTCATTTTCTATCATATACAAGAGATTTCCCAAGTAGTTTTTCTTTGTTGCTTGTTTCCAAAAACACTTTGATTCCACACTTGAGCTATATCTTCTATCCTAAACTATTTAGGATCTTGTTTTTGTGGAAAAAGAAAAATGAAAGAGGTTTGTGGTTGAAATATATCACTTATTGTAAACCCTTGATTTCTTGAGTTGCTCCCTCTTTGGTAGAGGTGGAGATTGTTGTATTGGGTTATTGGTTTGCTTCCTCTTTGGTAGAGGTGGAGTTTGGTTTGTATCCCTCAAGTGTGAGGTGATTGAGATTGGTTGTGAGCCTCTTCGGTAGAGGTGTTGTTGGTTGGTTGTTGTATTGGCTACGGGCCTTACCCCTCGGTTGTGAGGTGGTTGTTTGAGAGAGGAGTTCGGTACTCCTAGAGTTGTAAGAAATCCTCCTCGGTGGAGGTTCCCTCGGTGGGAGTTGAGATAGTGGAAATCCTACACGGTGGTGTAGGCGGGGATGTAGAGCAAGTGCTCGAACCTCGAAACAAATCTTGGTGTTTGCGTTTTGATCCATTGTCTCTCTAACTCTCTCTCTTATAATTGTGCAAAGCATCATACTCATCATCATATCATACTTGCTTGTGTTGAGCATTGATTCATTCATATCTTATACATTGCTTGTGTTGCCTTGCATCTTTTATATTGCAATTCATTCTTATATGCTTGGCTTGATTGTGTGTATTTCATATTGCTTGGATTGCTTGTGTGTGTGTGCCTAACTTATACTCATCCAACAAGAGCTTCACATAGCACCTCAACCCATTTCAAGGGGAATCAAGGGGAGTTAGTCCAGAGCCTCGCAAGGGGAATTCGGCTACACTTGTTGTATTGTATTAGTTTGTGCATAATTTGCATTAGCTTCCGCATTTAGCGCACATAGTTTTTCATTTAGTCTTAGATTAGCACTAACACCTATTCACCCCCCCCCCCCTCTAGGTGTTTTTCACTATAAACATCAAAACATGAAGCATCAAAACAAAACAAAAATAAGAAACATACATATGATCATTATGTATATGCATGTGCATTAGATCTAGGACATACATATTAGTTAAAAACAAAGTGAGAACACTAAATATAGATCCATATAAAACATGAGTGTCTCAAATAACTAAACATGTATATCACTATTCTAATAAACATGGCATAGGCATAATGAACAATAAGACATGACATGCTATGAATCAAATACATGAAAAACATGCAATATAAACGGGAGTTAGAGATTGATACCAAAACCGATGAAGGCACCTCTCTAGTTCTCCAAACCAAATGTGGTCCTCCGACCAAACTTCCCTTTGAAAGTGATGCATCCAAATAGTAATCTTTAAGCTCGGAACGCATCCACCTCAAGGCACCATAACTCTTACGTCATGCGAGAGCCCACACCTACATCAAATACAATAGGGGTGGTCTTTGGTATCCATACTCTTTTGGGTCCATGGGGGTTAGTACCTTTTCTAACCCAAACAAATTTATTTGCTAAATTAACATCATGTATATGATCATAGCAAAATTTAGCAAGGTGGCTCTTACGTCCACAATGTGTACAAGTGTACACATGAGCATACAATGTGTGATGGTTGTGACCGTGAGGAGCATGTGTATGCCGTGAATGGTGTGCATGCAAAGATAGAAATTGTTTCTTTCAAAACAAAGATTCCAAACGTGTATGACTCACAACACAATGGCTCAAAGTGGAACCCAAACAATCAATATTCTTCTTTAGCATAGATATATCATTTTTAATTAAAGAAGAAGTGAGGCATGTAATAGGTGAACTAGGTGAAACTATCCTAGCATGGCAAACATGTGTATCAATATTATTTTGCAAAGATTCATTCTTCTTTAAACAAACTTCTAAATCCTTTGAAATTGAAGCAATTTTTATTTTCAAAGAATCATTTTCTTTTAAAACAAAATTAACTTTTGAAGACAAGTTTTCATTTTTCTTCAAAATTATTTCACAATCATTTTTATTTTTTAAAAATTCATTTTCTTTTAGAGCAAGATCAAGTTTAGACTTCAATGAATCCCTCTCATTAGAAATCTCCACTTTCTCTTGCGAAACCAAATCAAGTCTTGAACATAAAACTTTATTTTCTTCTTTTAGTTCAAAACTCTTCTTTTTTAAAAGATTATATTTTTCTATCAATTTTTCACAAACAATAGAAAGTTCTTCATTTAGAGTATTAGGATCAACATGCTCATTACTAGAAGAACTAGCATCATCACAATCTAATTGAGATTCTGAATATACCTCAAGGGAGTCATTCCCTTGGACCATAAAGCATTGTGACTCGGATTCTCCACTAGATTCATCCTCCATTATGTTGGGCGTTTGAAGCTCGGATGAAGTCAACTTGTTCCACACTGAAAAAGCGGAATCAAAGTTAGAAACAAGTATAAGATAATCTTTGTTAAGCGTGCTTCTAATAGCCTCAAGGGCAAGTGTATTGGCCCCTATATGATTGCGGTTACCAAGATAGCATTTCTTGGTAGCGGCAAGGAAAACATGCAAGCCTAGGGTTTTTAAATACATGGACATCCTAAATTTCCATGTGTCAATGTTGGAAACATCAAACATGGGAGGTGACAAGCCATCCATGAGTGTGTGCAAACAAATAATGTGCAAATACAAATGATAGATTAGCTAACCAAGATCTCACTTCTAGGTGGTTAAACTAAATATCAAGAGCGTAGGCTCTGATACCAATTGAAATCACCTAGAGGGAGGGTGAATAGGTGATAAGGCTAATCTAATGAACTAAATGCGAAAATTAAAAACTAATTGCAACAACACTTCATGTAACCAACGAGTGTAGCCGAATTCCCCGTGAAGGGCTCTGGACGAACTCCTCTTGATTCCTCTGAATAAGAGTTGAGGCGCTATATGAAGCTCTCGTGGTTAGGCACAAGTGAGGCACACAAGTAAACATAACCAAGCATATAGGTATAAGCAATATGAATCAATGCAAGGCACAACACAAGCATATAAGATATGCCAATATGAATAATGCAAAGCACAAGGAGAGAGAGAGAGAGTTGAGAGTCAATTAATCAAATGCAAACAAGAAGATGTGTTTCAAGGTTCGAGCACCGAGCTCTACATCCCTGCCTTCACCGAGAAGGATTTCCAATCCACTAGGAGTAGCAAACTCCTCTCTCAACCAATACAACCTCCACCGAGGCAATACAAATGGTCTACCGAAGACCGGAGTACCGAACTCCACCAATCCAACAAATACAACCTCCACCGAGGCTAAAACACCAATCCAACTCCACCTCACCAAGAGGGAGTAAACCACAATCCACCTCTACCGAAGAGGGATACAAAACCAACACCAACTCCACCTCACCAAGAGGGAGCACACCACAACCTCAACCTCTACCAAAGAGGGATACAACAAATGAAGGGTTTACAACAAGGTGGTATATCTCAACCACAAATCAATTTTCCACAAATATATGATCCTATAGAATAGGATAGGAGATATAGCTCAAGTGTGGAAAACCAAGAGTTTGGAAAACAAAAACTCAAAGAAAAATAATTGGGAAAACTCTTTGAAGATGATGGAAATGAAGAACAACACAAATCTCCCAAATTTCTATTTTCTTTGATTTTTTCAAAACCCTAAAACAATATAAAGATAGATCTTTTGAAGCTCTTAAACACTTTTGAAAACTTATTTTTAAAACCAGAGAATAGGGAAATTTTTCTTCTCAAAAACCTTTTTAAAATCCCAAAGAAATGAGGCTTAAATAGGCCTCCATCAAAAACTAGTCGTTGGGGCTGTTTGTCAGCCCTGGCGGCTGGCGGTCCACCGGCCCAGTCGACCGCCAACGGTCATATTTTTGACCATTGGAAGCCTTCAGTCGACCGTCCGGTCGACCGCCCAAATCTAGAGAGCAAAGTTCTCTGGCCGGTCGACCGACCCGGTCGACCGTGCCAACGAGCACAAGTTTGTGCACGTCGGTCGACCGACCGGTCGACCGCCAGAGCCTGGCAATTTCTGTTTTGGGACAGAAAAACTTATTTTAAATAATTCTAAAAAATTCCATAAATCTTCTAAAAATTTCAAAAAAATAGTTTTATCATAATACATTGATATATAAACTTGTGTGAAAAATTTCAACACAAATTTCAAACATTTTGAACAATTTTTTTGTTATGAAAAAATTACCGAAAACCAAAAACTGTATTTTTCCAAACTTGAATTTTCCAAATGAACATCCGATTTTTCCAAAACTTATCCAAATACAAAAACATGATACTTAAACACTTTGAAGCATGTTGCATATGGATAGAAATCCAATATACAAGAAACATATATATTTTCATGTTTTTGACTTTTAATTCAAAAAAAATATGTTTTGTTGAAAGTACATGACCTAAACCACATGAATAGGTAAGTCAAAATAAGTTTGTCTAGGAAGTTAAGAAAGCATGTATATAGAATGAATCTACTATACATAAAACCATTTAAACTTGTTTTGATCTAACTATTCATGAAAGCCAATATCGGTTAAACCAAAAACTAATATCCAAAACATAAAACGTGTGTGTGTTGTGAACTTGAGCATATCACACTATCTAGTCTTTACAAATGGATCTAAAACAAAATCTAAACTAGGTACCGAGATCTTCTTGACGAACTCCGTCTTCAAGCCGACTCGATCCAAACTGTGATCCACCGAGCTAGACTCCAACGAGTGCAATATATGATCTTGATGCTTGGGCTCTGGAATCACCAACTGAAAGGGTTCAAAACTTCTTTGTTGAAGCTAATCACCAACTAATATCTTGATTAAAGATCTGAAACTAAACATCACAAGATTATTAGTAAACATAACTACATGAGTTAATCATCATCAAAACTAGAGTGAAAGGCCTCTGGGCCAACAGAGGGGGATGAATAGGTGTACGGCTAATCTATGACAAATAATGCGGAATTAAAAACTAAATGTAACACACTTAGTGTAACCAAAGAGTGTAGCCGAATTCCCGGTGAAGGGCTCTGGACTAACCCCTCTAAATTTCTCTAAATAAGAGTTGAGGTGTTATATGAAGCTCTCTTGGTTTAACACAAGTATGGCACACAAACAAACCAAACATGTATATATGATATGACAATAAGATGCAATGCACAAAGTAAGAGAGAAAGTTAGAGAAAGTGGATTAAACGCAAACACCGAGATATGTTTCAAGGTTCAAGCACACAGCTCTACGTCCCCACCTTCACACAGAAAGATTTCTACTAACTCGTCCACAAAGGACTTCCCACACAGGGAACCTCCACTGAGGATTTGGGGCAAATACAATTAGGGAGTACACAACTCCTCTCTCAACCAATACAGCCTCTCACTAGAGGCAAGGCACAAACCAACACAATATCAACCTCGCAAATGAGAGATAGGCACTTAGCCAAACAACAATCCACCTCTTACTAGAGGGATTAGGCTCAAGGCCACACAACCACAATCACCTCTACACTTAGAGGGATTCCAACTCAACCTCCACAATCACCTCTACACAAGAGGGATACCAACAACAAGGAAATGAGATTTACAACACAAGGTGATCACAAAGACCACAAACCAAATCTTTTCTCACTAAACAATGGTCCTATAGATAGGATAGTAGATAAGCTCAAGTGTGAGAAAAAAAAGTGTTTGGAAATGAAAACAACAAAGAAAAACAATTGGGAAAATCACAAGATAGATATTGAAATAAAGATCAAAAACCAATTCCCAAATACTCACTTTTTCTTTGAATTTTCCAACACTTTAAAACAAATAAAAATTGATCTTTTAAACCCAAAAACTCTTTTGAAAACTTACTGTTAAATACTTGTAAAGGTGAAAAAATTGCTCCCTAAAAACTTGTTAAAAACAAACTCAAATGGGGGTATTTATAGCCCCCAAAAGAATCTGCCCGTTGGCAGCTGGAAAGGGCAGAAATGCCCTTCCGGTCGACCGACCAACGGTGAGAAATCAGACCGTTGTGCCTCCAGTCGACCGGCCCGGTCGACCAAGACTAGATACAGAGAGCAGAGCTCTCTGCCGGTCGACTGGCCCGGTCGACCTGGGCTATTTCCAGAGAGCAAAGCTCTCTGGACGGTCGACCGATCCGGTCGACCGGCCTACCAGGTCAAGCTGGCGTGCACGCTTATGCACGTCGGTCGACCGGTCGATCGACCGACTTCGGTTACGGTCGACCGGTCCGATCGACCGGCAGACAGCCAGTACAGACTTTATAGGACTTTAAAACTTAAGTTTTTATCTTTAATTAAATCCCATAAAATCACATAAATTTCACAAAAATCAGTTCTTGTATTACCTTTGAAATAGAAATATGTGTGACAAAAATTCAACACATATTTCAAACAATTTGAACCATTTTTTGTGAGATTGAAAATTTGCCTTAAACCAAAAACCGTATTTTCCGAAACTTGGATTTTTGAAATGGAAATCCGATTTTTTCAAACACATGTAAATACAAAAACTTGATATTTAAACAACTTTGAAGCATATTGTATATGGATAGAATCCAATATACATGAAAAGAATTTATATTTATTTTTTGACATGAAATCTAATATTGGTTAAACTGAAAACCAAAACATGAAATTTGTGTGTGTATTGTGAACTTGAGCATATCACACTACCTAATCTTTACAATGAGATCTAAACAAACTTAAACTAAAATAAACCAATGTCTTCTTATAGAACGCCGTCTCCAAGTCGACTCCATCCAAACGTGATCCATCGAGCTTGACTCCAACCGAGTGCTAGATGTGAACATGACGCTCGAGCTGTTGAATCACCATGTGAAAGCTCCAAAATACCTTTGTTGAAGCTAATCACCTACTAATATCTTAGTTAAATATCTGAAACTAAATATCACAAGATTATTAGTAAACTATAACTACATGAGTTAATCATCATCAAAACTAGAGTGAAAGACTCTGGGTCAACAATCTCCCCCTTTTGATGATGACAAAACTCATGGAGTTATAATGCATGGATTAAAGTTAAGCTTCATAAAAGCTCCCTCTTAACTCATGCATAGTAATAAACAATAAGGATATGCAATAAATGCTCAACATAGATATACATAAACATGCATAAAACAAGGAGATGAAACAAACATGATTTTTTATACCAATGAAATAAACATGCTTTTGATATCAATTTTAAAATAAACATGTTCTTAAAAACAATGTTGCTCTTGATACCAATAAAGATTCTATTTTAAAATAAATATGTTCTTAAAAACAATGTTGCTCTTGATACCAATAAAAACTTCTTAAAAACAATGTTGCTCTTGATACCAGTAAAGACTCTTAATACCAACAAAACAATATATGCTCTTGATACCAATACCAACAAAAAATGCTTTTGATACCAATCGTAAAGGATAACTAAGTTTAAATAATCATGCATGTAAACAAACATGCATATAAACTCCAAAATATCTCTCCCTCTTTTTGTCAATTCATCAACAAAGGGGTTCAAATAATAAAGGGTATAAACAATATTTTTCTCCTTTTTTGCATAAATTAAAACAATAAAGATATATAAGCTATATACATTCATGAAGAGGAGAGACGTGAAGTTAACTCCCCTGTATACATGCATTTATATGAAAAGAGATGACTAAACCCTAACCACATAAAGCAAAATATGCAATGTATAAAAGGAGATGTGAAGTTCCCTCTACACACGTGTACTACATACTAAAAAAAGGTCAATAACTTCAATATGACATACACTCAATATGAATCTATATATAGAGAAGATGTTAAGCTTCCCTTGCATATAAGCAATACAAATCAAAACATAATGATACCAATTGAAAAATATATCAATTTAGTACGAAGGTATACATCGAAACATCATGATACCAATTTATGATCCCAATTGAAAATAAGCAAAACAATAAAAATATTGATATCAATTGAAAGATATAAACATATAGGTAATCTTGATACCAATTGTAAATATTAGTACCAATTGAAAATATTTTACACTTTTGATACCAATTGAAAAATATAAACCAATCTTTTTGGTTAAACACTAAAAATATTTTGCAATAGAGATACCAAATAGAGAATACTATCAATTTAAGTTCTTGATACCAATATTGAAAATGAAACATATACCAATTGAAAATAATTTTCATTAGGAGCGTATGATACCAAATTAAAAATCAAAATCATTTTTCAATCATTTTTCAACATAAAGAGTGGGAGTAAGATATCAATGGTAAACAAAACCAATTGAAAGGTAAAACATGAATTTTCTCCCCCTTTATGAAATACTAATGAAAATGATATATAAGCTTGTATAAGATACCAATTTAAAAATAATTATCATTAAAGACTAAATCAAGTTTAGCATAACCAAATTTGTGCTCAAAGATATAGAGATATAGTAAGCACAATCAAAACACACACACACATATATATATATATATGAAAAATTAAATATCAATAAATTGATAATTTTTGAAGTTAAAGCATACATATATAGAAACAAATATGAGTATACAAAATAAATATTAATTGTGATACCAATTGAAAACACAATAATGATCAAGTGTATAACTCATACTTCCTACCACCCATTTCATGCACATGTTTAAATGGATTTTCAATAATAAGCATACAAGGCATGGTCGCCCAACCAACCTCCCTTTTAAATGGGTAGGGTTTTTAAAAATAAGTTTGAAAATAGTTTTAGCACAATTGAAAACTCTACCAAAATGAAGAATACGCAACTAGTTATATGATAAAATTGAAACTAGTACGAAATCCTTCAAGTAAGGAATAAAACAAGAATATATTCCATGAAACATGAAAATCACTCAACCAATGACACTCAAAGTCTATATAACACATATAATACTCATGAAAATAAAATCATGAGAAAACATCAAATAATGTGAGTGTATAAGTTTTGTGTGAAAGACATAGTCATGAAAATAGGCAATAAGGCTCAATGATGAAATTCCTTTAAAAAATATGAGAATCATCAAAATTTAATTTTCATTAAAATAATGCTAACTCCAAGGCATATGTATGTTTAGTCTAAATCTAAAGGTATACATACATATCCATAAACACAAATGAGTCTAAATAAGGATTTGCATGAAACGCAAAATGACTCAATGGTATACATGTATATCCAATAGTTTTAAACAATTTAACATATACATGAAACTAAAACATAAACATGAAAACATGCATAAAAATAGAGAATACAAGTCAAAATGCATGAATCATCAAAACTAGGCTATACTAGTACATCTAATAAGTACAAATGAACAATTAGGTACAAACATATAATAATCTATTTGTAGCTCACTAGTTGTACAGCATATACTCAAGTTTTAATGAAGGATACATTTAAAACAAGTAGTCAAAATGTGAAACATCTAAATAAAACTCATATGATCACTATGTAAATACTCATGTTATTAGAGCTATGATATACATAATAGCTAAACTATGGAGAGAACACAAAATATGGGTCCATATAAACATGCGTGATCTCACATACTATATATGTATGTCAATAGTCCAATAAGCATGGCATATGGCATAATGAGCATTAAAACAAGACATGCTACAAATGAATGATTTAAAAGCATGCAAAAATAAATGGGAGTAAGAGATCGTTACCAAAGCCATGAGGGCAACTCTCTATGTCTCCAAATCATGGTGGTCCTTCCCACCAAACTCCCCTTGAAAGTGATGCATCCAAAATAGTTGCCATTTAGCTCGGAACGCATCCATTTCAAGGCACCATCACTCTCACGTCAAGTGAGAGCTCACGCCTACATCAAATAAAATAGGGGTAGATTTTGGTACCCATACTCTTTTGGGTCCATGGGGGTTAGCTCTTTTTCTAACCCAAATAAATTTATTTACTAAATTTACATCATGTATTCTATCATAACAAAACTTAGCAAGGTGGCCCTTACGTCCACAATGTGTACATGTGTACACATGAGCATACATAGTGTTGTGTGCATGAATGTGGGGAGCATGTGTATGTGATTAGACGAAGAAGGTATACGTATTATGAGTATAAAAATGTATTTGATGTACCCTTTCTTGTCTCCGCTATAGCATAGGGCTATACCGAGTCGATTCTCAGGGAGAGCTAGCGATGGAAGCGTTACGAATCGTAGTGAAGAAATGTAAACGAGAATTCTTCTATGCTAATAAAAATAGTGAATCAAATGAAAAAGAAACTAAAGAAAGGATGGATATATTCATGATGGAAAGTGGAAAAGAAATCAAGATCAAGAGTGGATTTGGACTAACAACTAAAAAGAAAGTAAACTTGAAGAATCAAACCATGACTAGCTTACCTTACTACCTTACCAATACTTACTAAACTCCGTGATAGTGAACGCTTGCCTCATGTTGTCACTCCATTGGCTTGGATTCGTCTCACGTGTTGATCTAATTACTTTCTCACTTGTCGAATGAGTGGTTTAACCCATCGGAGAAGAGAAGACCATACAACTTGCAAGATGAACAAAAGCAATCACCCATGAGTTAGTGAAGATGGCAAGGCTAGTGGTTAGCTAGTACATGGAGAAGGAATTAGCTAAAAGCCATTAGAGAAGTAAAACAAAGTATGAAGTAATTTGCAAGGAATTAAAGAAAGCAATAAAGAAAGCAATTAAACTAGAACCAAGCTCAAGTAGAATTGAAGAGAATGGATCAATCCTTGCTCCACAAGTGTCACCCTTGCTTACACAAGCTCTCTCTCTCTTACAACTCTCTCTTGCAATGATTTCTAGGGAAGAAGAAGAGGGATCTAAAGAACTAAACTTAGAGAAAAACTAAACAAAATTACAACAACATACTAATTTTCCTCTCTTCTCTCTTCTGTGTTTGCTCGCGGGTCCAAATGAAGTATTTATAGACCTCTGGAGAAGCTTCGAGATCCAGGTGGTTGGCGCAAAATCCGGATCTCAACGGACTCAAAACTGCCGCAAAAACGCGGGAAAATCCCGAGATTTGCGGCAATATCTGGGCCGTTGAGCCCAGATTTTCTGGTACGATTTGGTTGTTAGTTGGTTAGCCACGTGGTCTTCTAGAACCTTGAGTTGTTGCGCGGATCTCTCTGGATCTTGGATTCAAATTTGGGCTTTATCTTAATCTTGGATTTAATCCCTTTAATTATTGCTAATTAAAGTGATTATTGGATTATCTCTCCATTAGAGTGTGTACCTGCAAATATGTAGAGAAGATGAGTAAAAATCATATTTTTATTATCAATATGTATGGGAATAATGTGGTAAAATATGCACATTTGTGTAACAATCACACCCCCACACTTATTCTTTTGCTCGTCCCGAGCAAAACAAAGAAAAGAAAAGAAAATCCTAACTACCAATTTTATTACACCACTTTCGCAGGTGACGCGATTGCACTGAGCACGTGCAACAAGCCGTTAAACCTCTAGGTTACCCTAGAGGAGGAGTGTTGTCTCCTGAGGGTTTTCAGCGGATTGCACCCACAAAATCCATAAAGAAAGAAGACAAATGTTAGTATTTTGAAAACGCATTTTGAAAGAGAGACAAGTTTACGAATTATTTTTGCAAAAATATAAGTGATCTTAGGTCATAAGTCCACCTATAATCATTCTCCCTTAAACTTAGTCTCTCTGCAAGATCTTGTCTTCAATTAAGGTAAGAATTCAAAATTGGATTGAATATTTTATCTTTCATAAAACCTAGATAATATGCACACCGTGCTCTGTGAAAATTTCTGGGATTTCAACTCTAACCATCAAGCCATTTATTTATTTATTTATTTTTCTTTTCTTTTTTTTTCTTCTTCCCTTAGTTTTCTTAGGCTTTCTATTTCACCCATGTAGCGAGCCTATAACCGATGACTCCCAAACCAGATGGTTCTAGGGCACCAGATGAGAAAACATCCCTCGGGTTAAAGGACTCGAGTGAAAAAGGCCACAAAACTAAAGGGGATTATTTATAATCACCGTTAGGCGTGAATAATCATGCTTCTTGAGGCACAATTATCCAGCTTAATAAGTGAGATCACCGTTAGGCGTGAGTAACCATGCTTCTTGAGGCACAATTCTCCAGCTTAATAGGTGATGTTTTATTTATATTTTTTTTCTTTTTTTTTATTTTATTTATATGGCATTTTTGGTCTTCGTCTCCATCCCAAGAAATGTGTAAGTGTAAAGTGCATATTATCTAAGGCAAAAAATTCAAGATAGAAATATCTCACCAATTTTACTTACTTAGCCTATAATCTCAAACAAGATCTATTATTTCAACTAAATTTAAGATGTCATAATTAAGGCTTTCTTAATTTCTAAGATACATCTTAATCTTCTTAAAAATAGATCAAAACTTTGTCTCTTATTTCAAAAAGTTTTTATTTTTATATTTTTATTTTTTATTTTTTAAAAGAAGTGTAAAAGAAAGAAAATCTAAAATCTAAAAGAAATGTAAAAGAAAGAAAATCTAAAAACTCTATGTTAGTAAACCCTCCCCCACACTTATTTCATGCATTGTCCTCAATGCATCATGATATATGTATGCATGAAACAAAATGGAAAGGGAAGGAACAAAAATTACCTGAAGGTGGTGGTTCCGGTGGTGGTCGGATTGGTCCACGAAACATGGCCCAATCATTATTACGTTGGGTTTTGCAGAACCCACCAAAAATATAAGGAATATGACCCACTAAAATGATGTGTGCATTTAAGATTATTATGTACATGCCCCCATCTAATTTCCAAATTTTTAAAATAATTTCTGAGTTAAATTTATCAACTACCTTGTCCCAGAATGGAATATGAAATGATAGAACGGTTGACTTGGACTCGGAAAGGAACACCGACTCAGGGAAGTGAATGAAGTCAAGTAAAGGTTCAGGAGTCGGAATGGATTCAGGAACTGGGTCTAAGTCAAGAAAATGAAGCTCAAGTCCACATTCAGTTTCCCATGATGGAATGTGACTATCTAAGATTAGTGATTCAAGTTCAGGAGGGTTGGGAATCAAAACTGACTCTAAAATGTTACTCAAATTGGGTAACAAAACAGGAGTCATTAATGATTCAGGTATTTGAACTAAATCACAAACTTGAGGGTCAAAGTCACATTCCACATTGAGTTCAATTCCACAAAAATGAGAACTTGCCAATTTATCAATAGGATTTTCAAAAAGGTATAATTGGTCAAGTTCGACATGATCCTTAAAGATAGGTGATTCAACTTCATTGTGAATTGGAACAGGATCCAATGTTGACTCCGGGGAAAGATTGAAATCAGGTAAAGATACCGGAGACATTATTGAATCAGAAAGAAGGATCAAATCACTAAGTTGGGGTTCAAGATCACATTCCTCATGTAGTTCAAATAAATGTGAACTTGCCAATTTATCAATGGGACTTTCAAAAGTATGGAATTGGGCAAGTTCAATGTGATCATCATGAAATATTGGTGATTCAATTTCACAATGGATAGGAACTGGATCCAATTCTGACTCGAGAAATGAAGTGAAATTATGTGAAGACACCGAAGTCATAATTGAATCAGGAATTAGAATTGAATCATCAAGTGGAAGTTCAGGATCATATTCATGTTCAAGTTCAATTTCAGTAAAAAAAAAACTTGCCAAAAGGTCAATGGGATCTGAAGTTTGGACAAGTTCATGTGATTGTGCTGAAATTGAATCTTGATTTCCAAGGCTACATGACTCTTTGGCTTGGACAGAATGGTTAGTGACATTAGAAATAGGATGAAGAGCTTGGATCATCAAATCTATGTCACGGTTTCTAGCATTTTGAGCATGAGTCATGTCTTCAAGCATCTTTTCAAAATTGATGATTTCATTATTTTGATGAAAAGATAAAGTATTGTCTTGAAATTGATGGTGAAATTGTGAGTCAAAAATGTGTGGTGATGGAAGAGTGGACTCACACAAGAAATCATTACTCATAAATGGTTGTTCATTATGAAGAGGTGGAACTGAGTAAGACTCTTGAAAATACTGTGGAATTGGAGAGGAAAATGGTTCTGGAAGTGTCTGCTCAGCTCTCTGTAAATTGGCTTCTAAACTCCTTAGTAACTCAGATTTTTCTTCAAATGGTTCAGAAAAAGGAGTATATGAAGCGGAATCAGGAAATGAATACTGTGGACAAGGTGAATATGGTGGACAAGGAATTTGATAATTAAACTCGGGGTACGTGAATCCCCAATTACTCGGTGAAGAGTTGAAATTATTTTGGACATTATAATTATTAGATGGGGGGTATGGGTCATATTGATTCGGATAAGGCCAACCCGGTGTATTTGGTTGGTGCATATTGTAAAACACCGGGTTGGAATTATCCGAATATGGAGATGGTGTGAAATATGGATTATTATTAGGATAGAAAGAATTGTAATTGTAAGCCATATCACACAATCAAATACAAACAAACAAACAAACAAACAAAAGAAAGAAAAATTCTAACCTAAGTTAGGGTAGACTTAGGACCTAGACGACTCCTAACTGATAGACTGTCCACGGGAGGTTCAGTGCAGACTCTAACCACAAGCTAATCAGCCAGGGAAGGGTAAGGTTGGTGGGAGGTTTTCCATCCGAAGACGTTCCTTAATTAAGTAACCAGCAACCTTCGGGCTTTCGGCCCTCAACCCCTTTCCTAGACACTGATTTTGCAAGAGTTAAATTCCAACACTTTTCCCCCTTAGGATAATCTCCTAAATGAGTCCGAGATGTCCCTAGGGCCAACGTCTATTTTTTTTTATTAAATTAGGCTTGGGTTAGTGAGTGCTTGGATTGTGGTTTTCGGGCTAAGGAAAGGGTAATGAACTCCCCACCTTATCTTATTTACGGGTTATGCCCTTAAAAATGAATTGTGCAAGTGTACAAAAATATATCACTAAGATTCACTCAAAGCATGAAAATCAAGCAAGAGATGATTCCTAGTCTATATGCAATGCGAAACGTGCCTTGCCTCCAGCACTCTTCAACAGTAAAAGTAAAGAATTGAAAGACACGTGCGTAGAATGCAAATGTCTAAACAATTTTTAACAATTTCAACCAACTTTTTACTGTTTTTTAATTAAGCAGGAATAAGGTGAAGAATACAGAATTTCAGGTATATCAGCAGCTGTGTTTTGCAGAACCAGAGGCCCTGCAGAAATTTTATCAGACGTTCACTCCTTATTGCCGCAAATCTGCGGCAAAATCCCAGAAATTGCGGCAATTTGGAGGGATCCTGGTCTCTGCTTTCGAGAGCAGAGGCCCAGGTCCACTTGTATGTCACTGCAATGCAAGATTTGCTGTTTCTTCACCTGTAACCTGCAAACAGAGAAGAAGAATCGTTTAGTACTTCACTTTAACCTAAAAAATACGTTGCTCTCCCCGGCAACGGCGCCATTTTGGTTAGACGAAGAAGGTATACGTATTATGAGTATAAAAATGTATTTGATGTACCCTTTCTTGTCTCCGCTATAGCATAGGGCTATACCGAGTCGATTCTCAGGGAGAGCTAGCGATGGAAGCGTTACGAATCGTAGTGAAGAAATGTAAACGAGAATTCTTCTATGCTAATAAAAATAGTGAATCAAATGAAAAAGAAACTAAAGAAAGGATGGATATATTCATGATGGAAAGTGAAAAAGAAATCAAGATCAAGAGTGGATTTGGACTAACAACTAAAAAGAAAGTAAACTTGAAGAATCAAACCATGACTAGCTTACCTTACTACCTTACCAATACTTACTAAACTCCGTGATAGTGAACGCTTGCCTCATGTTGTCACTCCATTGGCTTGGATTCGTCTCACGTGTTGATCTAATTACTTTCTCACTTGTCGAATGAGTGGTTTAACCCATCGGAGAAGAGAAGACCATACAACTTGCAAGATGAACAAAAGCAATCACCCATGAGTTAGTGAAGATGGCAAGGCTAGTGGTTAGCTAGTACATGGAGAAGGAATTAGCTAAAAGCCATTAGAGAAGTAAAACAAAGCATGAAGTAAATTTGCAAGGAATTAAAGAAAGCAATAAAGAAAGCAATTAAAGTAGAACCAAGCTCAAGTAGAATTGAAGAGAATGGATCAATCCTTGCTCCACAAGTGTCACCCTTGCTTACACAAGCTCTCTCTCTCTTACAACTCTCTCTTGCAATGATTTCTAGGGAAGAAGAAGAAGGATCTAAAGAACTAAACCTAGAGAAAAACTAAACAAAATTACAACAACATACTAATTTTCCTCTCTTCTCTCTTCTGTGTTTGCTCGCAGGTCCAAATGAAGTATTTATAGACCTCTGGAGAAGCTTCGAGATCCAGGTGGTTGGCGCAAAATCCGGATCTCAACGGACTCAAAACTGCCGCAAAAACGCGGGAAAATCCCGAGATTTGCGGCAAGATCTGGGCCGTTGAGCCCAGATTTTCTGGTACGATTTGGTTGTTAGTTGGTTAGCCACGTGGTCTTCTAGAACCTTGAGTTGTTGCGCGGATCTCTCTGGATCTTGGATTCAAATTTGGGCTTTATCTTAATCTTGGATTTAATCCCTTTAATTATTGCTAATTAAAGTGATTATTGGTTTATCTCTCCATTAGAGTGTGTACCTGCAAATATGTAGAGAAGATGAGTAAAAATCATATTTTTATTATCAATATGTATGGGAATAATGTGGTAAAATATGCACATTTGTGTAACAATCAGTATGCCGTGATTTGTGTGCATGCAAATTTAAAACTTGTTTCTTTCGAAATATGGATTCCAACCATGTATGGTTCAAAGCACATTGGCTTAAAGTAGAGCCTAAACAATCAACACTCTTCTTTAAAACATTTATATCATTTTCAATAATGGAAGAAGTGAAGCATGCAATAGGTAAGCTAGAAGGTAAAGCTATACTAGCATGACAAACAAGTGAATCAATATCATTTTGCAAAGTAATATTTTTCTTTGAAAACAAATCTAGCTCTTTTGAAATAGAAGAAATTTTGTTTTTCAAAGATTCATTTTCTTTTACAATAGAATCAAGTTTTAAAGTTAAATCCTCATTTTTTTAAAACATTTTCACAATCATTTTTACTTTTCAAAATCTTGTTTTCATTTAGGGCAAGATCAAGTTTAGATTTCAATGAATCCCTTTCATTAGAATCTCATCTCTTTCTTGCAAAATAATATCAAATTTTGAAAACAAGTCCTTATTTTCTTTAGTTAACTTAAAAGTTTTCTTTTTCAAAACTTTATATTTTTCTAATAATTTTTCACACACAATGGAAAGTTCTTCATTCAAAGCATCGGCATCAATATAATCATTACTAGAAGAACTAGCATCATCATCATCTAATTGAGCATTTGAGTTTACCTCAAGGGAGTCATTCCCTTGGACCATGTAGCGATGTTGCTCGGACTCTCCACTAGATTCTTCCTCCACAATATTTGGCGTTTGAACCTTTGGAGAGGTCAAAGTGTTCCACACTGCAAAAGCGGAATCACAATGAGAAACTAAACACAAATATTCTTTGTTTAGCGTGCTTCTAAGTGCCGTTAGAGCTTGTGCATTGGCCTCTATATGCTTGCTATTACTAAGATAGGATTTCTTGGTAGCGGCAAGGAAAACATGCAAACCTAGGGTTTTTAGGTACATACTCATCCTAAATTTTCACATGTCAATGTTAGAAACATCAAACATGGAAGGGGCAAGCAATTCATGAGTGTATGAATAAACAAATAAGTGTGCAAATGCAAATACTAGATTAGAAACTAAGATCACACTCCTAGGTGGTTAAACCTAATATCAGGAGCGTAGGCTCTGATACCAATTGAAAGTACACCTAGAGGGGGGTGAATAGGTGTACGGCTAATCTATGACAAATAATGTGAATTAAAAACTAAATGCAACACACTTAGTGTAACCAAAGAGTGTAGCTGAATTCCCGGTGCAGGGCTCTGGACTAGCTCCTCTAAATTCCTCTAAATAAGAGTTGAGGTGCTATATGAAGCTCTCTTGGTTTAACACAAGTATGGCACACAAACAAACCAAGCATGTATATATGATATGACAATAAGATGCAATGCACAAAGTAAGAGAGAGGTTAGAGA
Organism: Agave tequilana; assembly: GCA_038442645.1. Classification (NCBI taxonomy): domain Eukaryota; kingdom Viridiplantae; phylum Streptophyta; class Magnoliopsida; order Asparagales; family Asparagaceae; genus Agave; species Agave tequilana. The sequence goes on along the minus strand of JAVJIF010019938.1, from coordinate 31,624 downwards.
AAGTGGATCAAACGCAAACACCGAGATATGTTTTGAGGTTCGAGCACACAACTCTACGTCCCCGCCTTCACACAGAAGAATTTTCACTAACTCGTTCACACAGGACTTCCCACACAGGGAACCTCCACTGAGGATTTGGGGCAAATACAATTAGGGAGTACACAACTCCTCTCTCAACCAATATAACCTCTCACTAGAGGCAATGCACAAACCAACACAATATCAACCTCGCAAATGAGGGATAGGCACTTAGCCAAACAACAATCCACCTCTCACTAGAGGGATTAGGCTCAAGGTCACACAACCACAATCACCTCTACACTTAGAGAGATTCCAACTCAACCTCCACAATCACCTCTACACAAGAGGGATACCAACAACAAGGAAATGAGGTTTACAATACAAGGTGATCACAAAGACCACAAACCAAATCTTTTCTCACTAAACAATGATCCTATAAATAGGATAGTAGATAAGCTCAAGTGTGAGAAATAAAAGTGTTTGGAAATGAAAACAACAATGAAAAACACTTGGAAAAATCACAAGATAGATGTTGAAATAAATATAAAAAACTAATTCTCAAATACTCTCTTTTTCTTTAAATTTTCCAACACCTTAAAACAAACAAAGATTGATCTTTTAAACCTAAAAACTCTTTTGAAAACTTGTTGTTAAACACTTGTAAAGGTGAGAAAAATTGCTCTCTAAAAACTTGTTAAAAACAAACTCAAATGGGGGTATTTATAACCCCCAAAAGAATCTGCCCATTGGCAGCTGGAAAGGGCAGAAATGCCCTTCCGGTCGATCGACCCGGTCGACGGAGACTGGATACAAAGAGCAGAGCTCTCTGCCGGTCGACCGGCCCGGTCGACCGGGGCCATTTCCAGAGAGCAGAACTCTCTGGACAGTCGACCGACCCGGTCGACCGGCCCACCAGCTCAAGCTGGCGTGCACGCTTGTGCACGTCGATCGACCGCAGTTGTCGACCGACTTCTGGTCGGCAAACAGCCAGTCTAACCACTATAGGACTTAAAAACTTGAGTTTTTATCTTTAATTAAATCCCATAAAATCACATGAATTTCATACTAATCAGTTCTTGTATTATCTTTGAAATACAAATATGTGTGATAAAAATTCAACACATATTTCAAACAATTTGAACCATTTTTTGTGAGATTGAAAATTTGCCTTAAACCAAAAACCGTATTTTCTGAAACTTGGATTTTTGAAATGGAAATCCGATTTTTCCAAAACACATGTAAATACAAAAACATGATATTTAAACAACTTTAAAGCATATTGTATATGAATAGAATTCAATATACATGAAAAGAATTTATATCTATATTTTTGACATGAAATCCAATATTGGTTATACTGAAAACCAAAACATGAAACTTGTGTGTGTATTGTGAACTTGAGCATATCACACTATCTAATCTTTACAATGAGATCTAAACAAACTTAAACTAAGACAAATCGATGTCTTCTTGTAGAACGCCATCTCCAAGTCGACTCGATACAAACGTGATCCACCGAGCTTGACTCCAACCGAGTGCCAGATGTGAACATGACACTTGAGCTGTTGAATCACCATGTGAAAGCTTCAAAACACCTTTGTTGAAGCTAAACACCTAATAATATCTTGGTTAAATATCTGAAACTAAATATCATAAGATTATTAGTAAACTATATCTACATGAGTTAATCATCATTAAAACTAGAGTGAAGGGCCTCTGGGCCAACACTTCCCTCATTTTGTTTCATCCGTTTATTCAAAAAGATATATCGTTTGATCTTCTGATTTTGACGATTCTGCTGTTGATTTTCGACTTTAACCACTTGATTTGTAGAGATCTGATTTAATTGATTGATCAACTGATTTTATCTTCTTTGATTTGCCCTAATTTATCCTGATTTTTTATTTGAATTAATTCTGAATTAAATCAGAATTTTAATGGATTTTTGGACTCGTTTTTATTCCTTCTCTCTTAGTAATGGGCTTGCACATTATTAAATAAAAATAAGACTAAATAACAGGATTTATTATATAATAGATATGAGAATGTGACAATATATATGCAATATAAGTGACTGATCACACCTCTCACACTTATCTTTTGCTCGCCCTCGAGCAAAACATCAAAACTAAACCTAAAAAATTATTAGACCACTTTTGCAGGTCACACGATTGCATTGTGTATGTGCAACAAGTCGTCAAACCTCTAGGTTTTTCCCTAGAGGACGAGTTTTATCTCGTGAGGGTTTTCAGTGGATTACACCCATAAAATCCAAAAAGAAAGAGAAACAAAGTGTTAGTATTTTGAAAATACATTTTGAAAGAGAAGAATATTTGAAGTATTGTTGAAAGAATTAAGTAATCTATAAGTTATAGGAAAATCGAACTTTTCATTCCTAAGCTTAGTCTTTATTCAAAAACTTGTTATCAATTAAGGTAAGGAGTCAAACCCTATTTCTCATCTAGTCTATTATTTTACCCTAAGTTATATGCATCTTTGTGACCATGAAATTTTTACTCGGGGTTCTTTCACTCAAACTCGTATGCCTTATTTTCTTCTCTCTTTTTTTAAATATTTTTTGTGGTATTATTCCTTAGTTCTATTAGGCTTTCTAATCTACCCATGTAACGAGCCTTTTGTCGGTGACTCCCAAACCGAGCGGTCTTAGGGCACTAGGTGAGAAAACACCCCAAGGACTCGAGCAAATAAGGCCATAAAACTATGAATTTTATTATATGGATCGCTTTTAGGCGTGAATACTTATACTTTATGAGACACAAATACCCAGCTTAATCAGAGGATTTTGATATATTATACATTTATAGAAACAATATTTTTGTTATTTTTTCTTAATAAGGCATAAGAATTTTTGTTTTTGAACCCTAAGTGTGTAAGTATATAATATAAAGCATGCATATTTTATCAAGGTAAAAATCAAGACTAAATTACTTTTTCAAATTTTCTTCCTAACCCTAGAAATCAAACAAATAATCTAAGTTTGACTAAGTTAAGAAATCCTAATTATGATTCTCCTATTCGTTCAAAATTTACTTAATTTCTTACAAAAAATAGGTCAAATATTGTTTCTATTTTCAAAATATTTTTAAAAGCAAAGAAAATGTTAATAATTTTTTTAATAATAAAAAAATCTAAGTTATGTTAGAACCCTCCCCCACACCTATCTCATGCACTGTCCTCAATGCATGAATGAATGCTTAAATGCATGACAAAAAGAAAGAGAAGGATAATGTTAACTCAAGGTGGTGGTTTCGGAGGTGGTCGGATTGGGCCAAGCATTTCTACCCAATCATAATAATGTAGTGGTTCACGGAACCCACCTTTATTGACTTTTTTCTATTTACATAATTACAATCCCCAATATTAATAAGATCATGAAAGATCCTATCATGAAACTTATTCCTTTTACATGTCCAAATTTAGAAAATCATCATAGAGTCATCATGGTCTATACCTATGTCCAACAAAAAAATGTGACTTGGTGGAATGGTTGACTTGGGCTCAAGAATGATAGGTTCGGGAACCAATACTAACTCGGAAAAATTAACTTTGGGTTAGAGAGTTAGTTTTAGTTTAAGAGCTAAGTCCAAATCTAAGAATTGAAATTCACATTCTTTTCCCATCAATGGAATGTGACTATCCAAAATTGGTGATTCAATTTCTAAATCTATGAGTATGAAAATAAATGTTGGCTCAGAAAATTGGTCCAAATTGGGTAAGGATACCGGAGTCAACACAGATTCAAGGATGGGAACTAAATCACAAGGTTAGAGATGGGGGGTCACATTCACATTCAAGTTCAATCTCATTAAATGAAAAACTTACCAATTTGTCCAAGGTTTGAAATTGATCAAGTACAAGTTTGTGTGATGAAAGTGAATCTTGGTCAAAGTCTTCAAGATTCCATGATTCTTTATTTTCATCAATATGGCTAGAAGTGTCAGGAATAGTCAAAGATTAGGTAGGGAGAGTTTTCTTATTCCTACGCATGTTTTCCAATCGACTAAGTCTTACTTCTATCATATTTAAGAGATCACTTTGGAATTGAGTCATGGATTCCATACTCTTTTCTAAGTCGATATGTTCTTGAAAAATAGAGTAAGAATCTTTGATTTGAAAATTTTGACGGGATTTTGAGTCTTCTTGAAGTTGAATTTGTCGCTCAAGATCTTCTAAGGCTTCCATCCTCTTTTTTCAGTCAATTGATTCTTCTAATAGTTGTTCAGGAGAAGGAGTATAAGAAGCTGGATATTGGTAAGGTGGTTGATGGTATGACTCAGGGGAATTGTATCCCCACTGACTCTGTGAAGAGTGGTGATGATTGTTCCAGTTTTGTTCATAGTATTAAGACTGGGGCATATATTGATTCAGATGAGACTAATCCGGCATACTTGGATAGTTAAAGTTATTATATGCTGGATTGGTAATATCCGATTCAAAAGAGGTGGGGTGAAATATGGATCACTATTTGCATATGAATAATTATAATTATAATCCATATCACCAAGATGTCAAAAATAAAAAACAAACAGGCAAACAAATAAACAAATAAAAAAGAAAAAATCTAGCCTAAGTTAGGGTAAACCTTAGACCTAGTTGACTCCTAACTGGCTAGACTGTCCACGGTGGGTATATTGCAGAATCTGATCACAAGTTAATCGGCCAGGTATGGTCAAGATCAGTGGGAGGTATCCGTATCTAAACAACGGGCCTAATTATGCCAAACTACCAATCTTCGGTGTTTCACCCCTCAATCCCCAAAATTAGACACCGACTTGGCAAGAGTTAACTTCTAACAACTTCCCCTTTAGGTTAATCCCTATTTGAGTCTGAGATGTCTCTAGGGCTAACGTCTACTTAGTTTCAATTAGGCTTGGGTTAGTGAGTGAGAAGATTGTTTGTGGGCTTAGGAAGGATAATGACTTCCTCATCTTATCTTGTTTATAGGATAAGCCCTTAATTCAGTTTAGGGCAGTGCACATGTATATAGAAAAAGTAACACTCAAGTAATATTTTATACAAGAATGAATCTTATAGTAAATACTATGCACACATACCTTGGCTTCAGCACTCTTTAACAGTAAATAGAAAATCTAACGAAATAGACACATGCCTAAATGCAAAGTCCAAACCGTTTTTAGCATTTACAATTAACCTTTTTCTGTTGAATTAGAAATGTATGTACAATGAGTCAAATAAGGAAATAAATAGCTACAGATATTTAAACTTTGCAATTCAGTAAACCTGTAAAAAAAATACAAGTTAGTGTTCACTCAGATTGCCACAAGAATGCAGTAAATCTGAGGGTTTCTGGGCTCTACTTTCTTGAGCAGAGTCCAGGGCCACTTATATGTTCACTGTAGCAAAAATTTTCTTATTGTTATACCTGTATACCATGAACAGGTAAGAAAGTTAATCAATAAAGTAAACAAAAAAGAGTTACTTACCGTTCCTCCCCGGCAACGGCGCCAAAATTTGATCGAGTTGAAACCTACACACAAAAAATACAGAATTTCAGAACTTTATAATAGTAGTGCAAGGTACTCAATGCTACCGCGATAACAAGTGGCTATGCGGGTCGTGATCCTCAAGGAAGGACAAGCGATGGAAGCTTTTTACAGTTCTCTTTTAAGTTACTTAAAATGATTAAAGTTCTCTTTTTATTTCTTAAAAAGAAATGAAAAAGAGTTATAGTTAAGTTAAGAAGAAAGTGGTAGATTGAGAAGATGGAGAATATAGAAAATGAATTTATACAAAAAAATTAAAAAGAGTGAAAAAAAAGAGTTGGGAGATGGTAGTGATCTAAACTAACGATTAAAAGGAAGAAAAAGAAAACTAAAGAACTTATCTACCTCTTCTAGTTGATAACTTACCTGGCATCCTTGTCAACCGTGTACCTTTGCTTAAAATATACAGATGAGATCTTCCACATTCCCGATCTATACTACGAAAAGAAGGTGCAAGCTATATTACCATAAAAATGGTTGTTCATCACCATAGGCCATCAACAACACTTACAAGGGCGAAGCAACTTCGAAGCTATTGGAGTCATTTGGATTCACAAACACAGAAGAGAGAAGCAACAAAAACAAGAGTAGAAAAAGAAACTTCGATTAAATTGAATAACAATAAAAGAAAGAAAGATTATTTACACCGGTGTCACTCTCAGTACAAGCATCACTCTTGTTCTCCCATGAAACTCTTCTTCGATCTCGATTACATAAAAAAAATTACATTAAAAGAGAAAGAAAAATCTAAGTTAAACCTTTATAGAAATCTACTCTATTCTCTGCTTGAACGTCTACTATACACTGAAAAATCTCAGTATTTATAGGAAAAAATCAAAAGGAGAGAGTGTGGGAAGATAGGGGAGCAAAACGCTCCCCCATCTGTTGCAACAAATCTGCGGATCTGCGGCTTTGGCCGCGGATCCGCGCCCATGATGTAGCCAGATGGCCACATGCTGGGAGAAGATCCTTCCCTCACTTTGTTTCATCCGTTTATCCAAAAGATATATCGTTTTGATCTTCTGATTTTGACGATTCTTCTGTTGATTTTCAGCTTTAACCACTTGATTTTTAGAGATCTGATTTAACTGATTGATCAACTAGTTTTATCTTCTTTGATTTGCCCTGATTTTTTTTGAATTAATTCTAAATTAATTTTGAATTAAATCAGAATTTTGATGAGCTTTTGAGCTCGTTTTCTCTTCCTTCTCCCTTAGTAATGGGCCTGCACATTATTAAATAAAAATAAGACTAAATAACAGGATTTATTATATAATAGATATGAGAATGTGACAATATATATGCAACATCAGTGACTGATCGCTTTTCTTTTTCTGTTTTTTTTTTAGGGGGTTGTTTTTCCGATTTTGAATTCTAAGATGTTGGCATGTAGTTGGTGGAATAGGACCGAATTAATAAGGGGCAAAAATAACTTTACATGCTACCATTAATGTCAACTAACGGATAGTGTTTTCTTGAAATATTTATTATATTTAATGTCATAAATCAAGTTTACAGTAATTTTTTTTAAAAAAAAAATCCTGAAAGTTCAAATAGTTTTTAGTAATTTAGCAAAAAGAAAAATACATCCCATTTACATGACGGGCTTGGATTGGGCAGGCTATACAATACGTAGGCCACCATCGAGACGCGGGGTTCGGTTCATGTGTGTGAGTCACACACACATACAATAAGAGGGCCAATCACACATTGACACGTAGATTGATCTTCTTATAATATGTTATGTGTGTGAGCCTCACATATATATTATAATATATTATAAGAGTTTCAATCTACGTGTCAACGTCAGATTGGTTCTCCTATTGTATGTGTGTGTGGCTCACACACATGAACCGAATCCCCGAGACGAGCTGCTATTTGCTAGCAAGGGTCATACGTCAGCATGATCTGGTGGGCCCTACCGGCCGCCATTTCATGCTTACGCCCTCCCTAATTGCAAGGGGCTGCAAGTTGCTCCTTGCTACTCGCTTCATTGTTATGCTCTATGCGGTTGCTTTTACGAATGTCTCCTTAAAATCTTAGGATTATCCAGAAGGACGTGCGCATGTATCACTCCGTGAGGCTATATCTTTTATGTGGTCAGGAGCTGTTTGGTTGTCTTGAAAATTGACGGAGAACTTACTTTTTGTCTCTGATATTTTGATTCTCATATTTTTTTTTTCTTTCATTCAGTCTGTTTGTTTGCTGTAAAATCTGAGAGTGAAAACCCAGGCTCCACATCAGGGTTTTAGCTGAACATTGCATTATTAGATTTCAGAGCGTTTTGCTTTGAAGACACAGAATCTGACATGTGAGGACCCATTTTTTTTTTCTCTTAATTTATTTTTCAACGGCCAAACAACTCCTAATTAAAGCTGCAAATGAATCAAAGTATATTCAGTACCACTCCAAATCAAACGCCCGTTCGCACCAAAAAATTACCCTGTTCACACGTAACAGCCTGCAACCCCTTGGTCCTTCTCACACTACACCCCAAAAGAACCTGAGACAACCCGCTTTCCCTCCATTTTCCCCACCACTTGCAGAGCGTTGTGCCCTATGGCTCTCGGTGATATTAATATCTTGGTTTTTATTTGTTGTCAATAGTCGAAGAACGAGTTATGCCAGTTAATATCGAGTCAGAAATATTCGATGGGTTCATTTTTCTTTTAGTAAACTTCTCTTCTCATTTTTTTTTTTTTTTTTTTTTTTTGGGCTACACAATTAACTGTGCCAAGGAGTGGAAACGAAACGAATTGAAATCGAATAGTGTTGTATTCAAACTCCGCGAATCATTCTGCAGTATTCGGATTTTATTTGAATTCTATTTGAATAATAAATAGGATTTGTATTCGATTTAAATCTATTTGAAATTCGATAAGTATTCGCGAATATTTGGTTTTCAATTCAATATTCGATTCGTTTACCGATATTTGATTCCTTTACATAGATTTGCTTGTTTACTTAATTAATTTTGCATTCACAAGAAGAAAGACATTCGCAAGGAGAAATAATACATAAACAATCAGAAGAAAGACTCATCTCAGAAATTTGATGATGAGCATGGCAACCTGATAAAAACTGGATGGAAATTGCAGGTAGACATCTCTAATAGCTAATGGAACAGTGTTGATATACACGGAGGAATTAAAGTTGACACCAAACTTTCAGACAAAAGGCTTGTCCCGTGTCCAAGGCAAAATTACACTCCAGAATCCACATTCGTCGTTGCAAAACATGAGTAGATACTTTACTAATACAGCAACGGACTGGAGAAGAGATGTATTTACTCGAATAATTTACTGTACTGTCTCTATATGAACTATGATAAGATTGTAATTATGTACTGTAGCTGGATCTACACACTTGCACGATTTATTAATTAGCAGAAACAAGAAAATCCCTCAGTAGCAGGATTTTCCACATGCACTCAAAGTTAAGAAGAAAGCAAAATTTTGGTTTCAATCAATGTGTTGTTTCTCCTCTTGTCTTTGGGCAAGGTACCTAGTTGCAAGTTGGCGAAGGCTGACACCTACCAGCATCTTGCAAATGGTGAGCATGATGTAGGTCAAGCTTGACCAGACGATGATCCAAAATAACCTCCATGGAAGGGGACCAAAGGGAAGAAGGTTTGAATAAATTGGGGTCAGTACTCGGATGACCTGCATCACGACAGATAAAATTAAATGAATTTTCATAAGACTCAAGTTTGTGGCTGGAACATACCACACATGCTGGTGCAAGAGGGATGAAAGTCAGGTCTTGTCTACGTTCTTCAGGCTTCTCATTTAGCGTCTGAATAAAGAGGGAATAGAGAAACACCTCAGCAACATTCAAGAGAGAGCATCTTAATAACTTTTTCGTATTACATAAATCAGACACTTCAACATGAAAAATTTACATTTGCAAGCCCTCAGGCACCTTATATGAATGTCAGGAAACAACAGAAACAGAAAAGGCATGCTTTCCCTTGGCAGTCTATTGTCTATACCCAGGAAAAAAACGAAAATTAATGAAAAAAATCATAGTTCAATTGGGGTCTAATATAGTCAATGAAAACACACCTACAATTAACACCAAATAAGAATTTTAACCATTTTCCCTAATCTAACAATCCATCATTTAGTTTTAATAAATGAAAATACTTTAAAATAAATACTAAAAAAACTCATTCATAACTCAGCAAAATTTTCATTTGTTTTCAACACTATTTTATGACATCAACACTATTTTAAGTTCAATGATAAACATATTTATGTCTATTATGCGTTCGCATACAGTAATGGACTTCAGCTTGAGAATATCAATTCCATTTTCATGGCAGGGTTAACTTGGTTCAAAGCGAGAAAATCTAATAAAATAACAATGCAGAATAAAAGGAGCATAATGATCAAAAGCTGACGCTGAATTCAGATTTAGGTAGAATATATGGAGATACAGCTGTTGATTACCTGTTTGCAGAGGTCTTCAAGAAACTCTGAATATGCAACAGGCTTTATTTCATTGAATTTTGCAAGGAATGAATGTTTAATTGTATCAATAAACATTTCACACAAGTAAACCAGCAGGGCATTCTGCGGAGTCAAATGAAAAGATAAAAGCAGTCCATATGTGCTTCTCAAGACAAAGCATATACAAAATCCCAGATCAAAATGATAATAAGTACGGATATTTACCATAAGAAAACTTTCAAACCATGGTCCCTCTGCCTCCAAGATATTTTGAGCAAGCACAAATAGTACAAACGCCGTAATATGAAACCTCTCCACTATGTCTGGTCATAAATATCAGTGAAATGGGAAAAAAAAATAGATGAGATGAGAACCAGGCAACTACTTATTATTCCAAGAATTAAAACAAATAAGAGTAAATGAGGAAAAAAATTGAGACAAATTGTATTATATTTACACATGTGGACCTTGCTGATACATTTAAAGCAGCTACATGCATTGACTTCTCATTTGAAAGAATAAACAAGTCAATTCTAAAACCTCATGTTTGGAACTCTAACATGATGTCTTCAAATATCTGATTGTCTGGAACCCTCTACTATTATGAAACTTTGACAAATATGCACCATGGGTATATATGTCTTATTAATGCTGTTTTCGCATGCATACAGGTGTATGCATATACATACTAAGAAAGCAAGTAGCATGTGATAATAGTCATCACTCATTCAGACACTAGCTCTTGGTGCATAGAAAAATTATATGTTCATATCCATGAAAATATAGGTGCACATATAAATTCAAAGTCACAGTTTTGAACCATACAAGTTCAAGTAAGATCATAATCGATTAGTTGATGTGTAATATATTACCGTTACAGGGTAGATGATAAAAGGTTATAATTTAATGTTAACAGAAAAATGAAAAACATACAATTAATTAGAAAAGTATATGTTGAAGTTAATTGGCCGACTTCATGCATAAGATAAATTTTACAACGGACGCATGATTATCACTGAAGTATAGTGGCCTACAAACGTTGAAATCAGAAAGATTTAGTCGCTGCTATATTTGCATACAACTCACAATGACATACCATGCCGCCATTACTCAGTCATATACCTAAGAGGTGGGTGAAGAAATTTGAAGTTGGAGGTGGTTGTGGTTATGCTGGCCCTAAGACAGATGCAGAGGCTGGGTCGAACGGGACACAGATTGGAGATCCTTGGAGTCAGGGGAGGCATGAGCTAGATGGTCTGGACCGTAATGACGACCGACACAGATGATGAAGCTAACTGTTTGGCTATGAGTGTGATTAATCACCAGGTCTGAACAGGTTTGTCAACTCTAAGGCTTCATTATTTTCTTGGAGAACTGTCCTCTAGTACCAGCACATCTTTTACAGATGAAGTAAATCCTACCGCAGAACGACAACTGCCCCTTCTATGTCCACTCATCAAACCTTTGTCGCAAACCATTCAAGAACTTGATCCGTCTGCGACCAGTGCAGAACTATCAGACCATCATCAACACATTTCACACCTATCAGTCTGCCCCTTCTATGTCCACTCATCAAATCAGATTTTCAACCACCAGGATGGAAAACTTCCTAAGGTTTCTTTGGAAGCTCACAATAATCTCATTTTCAGGCCCCAGCTGAATACATTCCAAGCACACGTCTTGCAATACCATCTCCATATAAACCCAATATATGTAGTTACAGCAAATGAAGCATGGATAAGGACACGGGACACGCATACAACACGACACGAACACGGTGACACGTCAAATCTTCAAAATGTAGGACAAAGGGACACAGTGATATGATTCTGTGTGTGATGTATATTACAATACATATCAAAACCCATAATGATTGAGATAAGTTAAATTAAAAGTAAAACAAAATACAAAATAAATCAATAGTATGACTACATAGCTTCTATTAAAGTTAAAAAATCAAACAAAAAAAACTGAAAGAAATCTAATCAATGCCTCACTTGGGTAGTGAAGGGTTTATATTCTACTAACCTATGTAGCACGGACACTTCTATCATGGAGCCGTGTCGTGTCCGACACGCAGGTCGCGCGTATTTTTAAGAATTTTTACGTGTTCACGTGTCGTATCCATTTCAACGTTGTCATGTATGTGCAACATAGCTACTAACATGCTATTCACTCATGTCAAATAAGCTTTCTTTTCATATTTATTTAAGAGACATGTGATTTCAAGGTGTCCAATATGTGATATCTTGATTTCATTTAAAACTGACACAACCGTGACATGCATCTTTGTGATTTCTATTAAAAGCCGACATGATTTGAAGTGTGCAATACATGTCGGGCAAGTATCATGTGCTCAGTTTGAAGAGTTTGTGCTACATAAACCTTGCCTAATACACCTTGTGTGCTTCTATTGAGTGTAACCGGTCATCAAATATACTTTTTCAGGCCTCAAGGATTAACCATCAATACACAACCCAGAGGAAATTCTTATATAGTCAGTTGGAGGTATGTGATTTTGTTTTTTGTTATCTTTCCCCTCCACCGTCTCCCACTTTTTCTTCCTCCCCATCTTTTCTCGCCTCCTCTGTTTGCTTCTCTGATTCTCTCATCCACTAAAGTTTTAGCACTCCCAATGTATTCGTCCCCCGCCCCCGACCAAAAAAAAAAGCATATTATGTTCTTTTTCTTCTCTTCTCCTCTTTTCTTCTATTCTGTTATGTCGTTATTAGATAAAAAATTCAATGTTTTGACTAATTTGTTTGACTTATTGAGGTTACTTCACATTATTGCTTAACTTATTATCTTTAAGGCGACAGGCATTTTCAATAAATGTAGAGATTTTAGCAAATATATCCTTAAGTTTTTACCAATATTCCATATTTAACCTTACATTATTCTTATTTATGAACATGACCATATGTTTTTGAGTTATTTTGTATATTTCTCCTTCCATCTATAAATAGTTAACAGAAGTGTTATCTATTAGAATTTAAGGAAAGAAAAATATATATCTGAAAAAAATTACCCTTTGATCAATATATACGATTAGGACCCATTGGTAAGTCAATAAAGACTAAACAAATTACACACATATCCTTTTGTCATCTCCATCACCATGAGAGCAATGTGGATGAAGGAGAAGACAAAGTTGACGCCAAGGTTTCACCACGCTCAGACGACAAGGTTGCCGGCAAGCCTTGGACTAAAATCTCATAGAGATGAAAAAGAAAGGTGTGGACAATGTGGATGGATCAGGAACTGGAGGTCCTCGAACTCCCATCCACCATGTCACAAGTAATGCCCCCATCACTCTCCCAAATGCAAATCCTATCAAAACCGCTCTCTCCATTGATCACCCATTGCTCTTCCATTGGTCAACCCACCAATGATGGTGCGCGACCTCACATTCGGCCTCCTCCCCTGCGCTCCATTCTTATCCACCAACCTCACCCTCGGCTTCGGCACGTTCCGAGCCCTTCCTTGAAGCCACCCTTGCATGTCCCGCCCGTTGGAAACAATATGTCTCTGGCACCATTGGAGAGAAGCTTCTCAGCGGGGGTGAGCTCGTTCGCTTTGTCATCGGGGTCGGTGCTGTCGGAGGGGGGCAAGAAAGGGCCACAGAGTTGGAGGAGATGAAGTTGTTATTTTCTATGAAGTTAGAGATGAGTAGATGGTATTGGATGAGTTTGGCGGCGACGGGGAGGTAGAGCGAAGAGGATGAAGTTAGGCACTTGGTTATTCTTGTCCGTTTGCTGTTCTAGAAGACAACGCGATATTTTGCCACTAACGGATGTAGATATATGCAATTTTAGTAGAACCAAGGACATATAGATTAATATGAAGAACACAAGGATAAATATGCAATATTTAAACTAAAGGATATAATCGCTAAAATCCCATAAATCTTTAGTTGCTTATTGGTCGCCAAAATTTATTATGTGGCATTTAATCGCTTATGCAGCCCCATTGTTCTTTGCTTACAACCTTACCATACTGTTATAAATTTGGTATTATTTGCTATCAAAACGGTGGTAGTTACTTGACTAATTGTTTCTCATGTTTCACCAATATTGAGTTCTAAATTTTCTCAAGTTTACAGGAAGTATCTAGTAATTGTTAATGCAAGATGTTGGATTGGCAAGTGTTTCTATGAGGTTCATAAATCAAATGGGAAGGTTAAAGTGGAGTTCTTCTGATAAAATTCTATTAAAGATGGGTGTAATACGAGATGTTCTTTATTAGCAGAATGTTGGGCAATTAAGAAGCAGCACATCTAAAAAATAAAGTGTAGCTGAAAGGAGAAATTGAAATGGATTAGTGTCAATATGCTGCAATAGGGAAATAGGGAAACTACCATCTGTAAGAAGTTAGAGATAGCCCTGTCTGTAAGAAGGTAAGAAGTTGGAGATAACTCTCAATGAGGATAGAAACGAGGAAGAATTGAGTTGTTCTCAGCATGTGCAGTGAAGACCAATAAGTGCACCTGTTAAGAGGAGTAATAGGATTACATTTAATGTAGCAATGAGGATTACACTTAGGTGGCCTACAGGAATGACTGAATGACTGTGTATAAGAAGTTAGAGATAGCTCTCATTGAGGATAAAAATGAGAAAGAATTGATTGAAATGGTCTCAGCATGCATGTAAAGTGAAGACTAGTAAGTGCGCTTGTTAAGAGGAGTGATAGTATTACAATTAATGAAGCAATGAGGAGACTATGGTGGGGCACCAACACAATAGGAATTCTCTCCCTAGGGTTCTCACCCAAGCACACAGGCTACAAAGATTTCAAAGTTATTTTTATTCATCCAAAAACTACTGAATTCAATACCAGTCTTGGCCTTAAATAAACATACATCAACGGAGAGCTCCCATCACAACCGATATGAGACAAAAATAACTACCAAAAATAAATAATAAAAATTACAATTAAAAGCAAATAACTAGGATAACTGGTTCAATACAGCTTGAGTCTTCAAGCCTTAATCAAACCATACTGAAAGGGTGTGACGACGTCTCCTGGTGTAAAATCGCAATCATGGAGAGATGTCAACGCCGGGGTTGGGAAAAACTCGAGTCTATCAAATGTGAACCTCCTCAGCTCTCATAGTGCTCTAGACGATCAGGGTCCAACCGTTGGAGCTCCTCCCGATTAATTCAAGTGTTGTCAGAATCAGGTAGTTCTTTCCAACGAACTAAAAATTTGTGGTAACCACCATCTCTAGTAGAGACAATATGATCATCAATAATTTCATCAATTTGTTCTGTCGTATGGGTGGGATGTATTTAGAAAAGTAGAGGTATAAGGGTCTCTCAGAAATGGGCTCATAGGAAGGCTCATCCAATAAAGGATTATCAGGAAAAATTTGGACATTTATAAGCAATCAGATTTTCAATATTAAAAGAGGAACTAATGCCAAAATCAGGTGGAAGATCTACTACATATGCATTGAAATTAATCATTTTCAATATTTTTAAAAGTCCTGAACTACGTGCATGCAATTTCTTCACAGTGTCAGGAGGATACCGTTCCAAACGAATTTGATCCATCAAGTAGTCTCCTACGTTAAACTCATGTGTCTTCTTTTGCAAATATGCATAAGTTTTATAGTTTGCATTACTTTTCTGAATTTGATTGCTGATCCCCTTATGCAAGTCATGAATATGCGATGCAAATAATGCAGCTGACTCAGACATCCTAGTATGATGGGCTGTCATGCGAATTAAATCTATAGGTTGTCTAGACTGATAACCATGCACTACCTCAAATGAATTCATTCCTATAGTTCTATTGACAGAACTATTATATGCAAACTCAGCGGTAGATAACACAAGATCCCATGTTAATAGATTCTCACCACTAGACACCGTAACAGATTACCCAAACTCCTATTGATTACTTCAGTTTGTCCATCGGTTTGTGTGTGAAAAGCAGTAGAAAACTAAAGTTTAGTTCTCATTTTATGTCACAGGCTTTTTTCAAAAGTAATCGTAAAATTAACATCACTTTCTGAGACAATTATTTTTGGCAGCTCGTGTAGCCTAATAACTTCATCAAAATATATCGTAGCGATCCGAGAGCATTCAAAGTTTTAGAACATGAAAGAAAGTGGGCCATCTTCGAGAAACGGTCCAGCACAAGTATGAAACATGCTTTCGCGCAGTTTTTAGTAGACTAAGCACAAAATCCATACTGACATCTTGCCAAGGGCAATTTGAAACTGGAAGGGGGTACAGGGGGCCAGTGTTTTGTTTTCCTTGTTTGGCTAGTTGACATGTGCGACATTGACCAACAAACCTAGCTACGTCTCTCTTCAAGCTTGGCCAATAAAAACGATGTTCCACAGCTTCAATTGTTTTGTTTCGCCCAAAATGTCCAGCAAACCCCCAGCGTGTAATTCTCAAACTAAAAATTCTCTCAAAGAGGTGCGAAGGATACACAACTTACGAGAGCGGAACAGATACCCATCTTGCAAGAGAAAACCATCAACCTCATGAGTCGAACTATCCCTTAAGACAGTGTATATATTACCAAAATCAGGACATGACTCATAAGTGTCTTTGATTTTCTCAAATCAACCACTTCAGTACTCATGACAGAAAGTAAGGCGCGACGACGGTTAAGCGCATCAATGACCCTATTTTCGACCCCTGACTTATGCTTGAGGACATAGATGTAATCTTGAAGGAACTCTGCCCATCTACCATGCCTCAAATTCAGTTTCTTTTAGGAGTTGAGATATTTAAGGGCTTTATGGTCTGAATAAATAACGAATTCTTGTGGTAATAAGTAATGGCGCATGTAACGCAGAGCTTGAACTACCGCATAGAACTCTTTATCGTAGGTGGAATACCATTGCCTAGTATCATTTAATTTTTCGCTAAAATAGGCAACGGGTGATTTTCTTGACTCAAAACACCACCTATTCCAATGTCTGAGGCGTCACAAGTGATTTCGAAAGCTTTCATGAAATCTAAACGTCTCATAATAGGAGTTTCCGTCATCCTCTTCTTGATTTCTTGAAACGTCTTAGCAGCAGCTTTAGTCCATCCAAATTCTCCTTGTTTCAGGCAGTCGACAATCGGGGCCATGATGATACTAAAATTCAAATAAATCGTCTGTAGAAAGTGGCTAACCCATGAAAACTCCTCACTTCTCAAATGTTGCATGGTTCTAGCCATTCCACAATAAGCTTAATTTTATCGGAGTCTGCAGAGATACCTCGTGAAGAAACAATAACTCCTAAGAAAATGACTTGGTCAATAAGAAAGGTACACTTCTTAGGGTTTGCATATAAACTTTTCTTTCTCAAAACAACACAGACATGCAAGAGATGATCCAAAGTTGCTCCGTCGATTTGCTATAAATGAGGATGTCATCGAAATATACAACTACGAACTTTCCGATAAAGGGTCATAATACTTGTGTCATCACTCTTATAAAGGTGCTTGGAGCACTAGACAAACCAAACGGTATAACCATCCACTCATACAGCCCATCTTTCGTCTTAAAGGTTGTTTTCCATTCATATCCCGGGCAGATTAGAATTTGGTAGTAACCACTCTTCAAATCTATCTTTGAAAAGATAGTGACACCGGACATCATGTCCAGCATATCATCAAGCCTAGGAATTGAAAATTGGTATTTTACTGTTATTTTGTTGATAGCATGGCTATCCACATACATTCGTCATGTTTCATCTTTCTTTGGCGTCAATAGTGTGGGGATCGTGCAAGAGCTCAAACTCTCTCGTATGAATTCTCTACTCAACTACTCTTCAACTTGTCTTTGTAATTTGGCATGTTCCATCGGGTTCATCCGATAGTGCGGCAAGTTGGGCAGAGTGTCTCCCAGTACTAAATCAATAGCATGTTGAATGTTAAGCATCGGTGGCAATTGATTCGGGAGGTCTTTGGGAAACACATTAGCAAAATCTGTGATAATAAGAACCATTGCAGGAAGAATCGTCTCATGAGATTCTTTCGCGACTTCTCGAACAACCAAAATGATGATTCGTGTCTCACTAATCACTTCCTTTTCGATTTCTTTAGGGCTGATTAAGTTGAGGTTCTTCTCCTTTCTTGTGTCCACTGACTTTTTCTCATCTTTTTTGGATTTTGGTTGACTTGAAATTTGTTTGATCTGTTGCCCTTCATGGTTGAAAGTATAAATGTTAGACTTTCCGTACAAGATTATGTTCATATCAAACAACCTAGGTCGACCAAGAATCACATGTCCTGCATCCATGGTTATCACATCACACCAAATTTTATTTTATCCTTATATGTGGCAAATTGCACAGGTACAAGACATTGTTCATTCAACTCTATCGATGTTACATAACCCGGGCAACTTTGTACGGGTTAGGGTGAGGGACCGTCTTCAATCTTGTCTTCGAAATCAAACTGGATGACGCAGCATTTATACAACTTCCACTATCAACAATGATTTTACAATTTTTTCACCAATCTTTGTCCATGTGTGAAAGATCGAGGTTCTTCGCCAGTCAACAGTATCTTTAGGTTGAGCGAAGTTACATCGGACGACAGCAACACGCTTAATAGTGTTAAGAAACTCCTCGTGCCACGTATCATTCTCAGAATCACAATTCGTATTTCCTATGAACACAATGTCCTTTTGAGATTCGTCATGCACCTCATCTGATTAATTGCATTTACTTGGTCATAACTTCTCTACATGCCTATAACCTGGACATATAAAGCATTGAGTGCAGGGGTTGGCTCGTGGTACGCTCTTGACTGGGCCTTTACCCTTGGGATCTCCTGTCAGAGCAAAACTGTTGGGATTGGGTTTGAACTAGGACTGTCCAGAGGTGGTTCTAGTGTCTTGGCTCTTATAATCTGAATCTCGTTGATAATAAGATTCTCGGGAAGCATCTAAGTCTCAAACTATCTGATAGGCGTGTTCTAAATCACTAACACCTCTTGTAAAGAGTTCTCTACGAAGATCATCACGAAGACCAGACATAAACCAAGAGAGAGTTACCATGGGAGATTCATCGACAAACTCGCTGAACTGGGTCAAAAACTCAACAAACTTCTCGATGTATTCATCAGCAGAGCGAGTTCCTTATGTAAACCTACTCCATTTGTCTAGTTGTTGATCCTGAAAAGTAATTGAGAGGTACTTCAAGCTCAACTTGGCCTTTATCTCATCCCAAATTCGGATTAGTTCTTATCTCCTTATAACTATCAACCTTTCGACATTTGACCAATGTTGTCCCGCTTGTCCCACTAGTTTCATATCAGCAAAACGGACTCATCGCTCTTGGGACATTTCATACCACTTGAAGTAATGCTCTAGACTCATTACCTAATCAAGGTAATATTGTAGGCCTAAGCGATCGTCAAAGTTCGATACGTCCAATTTGATGTTCTTCAGGTATCGTTCATCATCATCGTACCGATTGTAATTCCTGTTGATTCTCTCTTCTCGGCGTTGGTTGAGTTGACACTCTTCATTACGACCTCCATCACAACATTCAACCTCTAACATATCTATTCTCTAACCTAAAGTATTCATTTGGGCCTTAATTCCTCAAGAGTTCTGAGAATTTCAAGAGTAAGGTAATTTGTTGGTGAGGTGATACCAGACGAAGAAGCATTGGGATCCATGTCTGCATTGGGTTTATCTGGGTAGTAGACTTTGCCACTACGGGTAGGCATGCACAGCTAACCTATTCTACTTTCTAAATGCTAGATTTATGCCCCTTTTTAGTATATGCAATCTACTATTTCCTATATGCAACTAACAAATTTTAATGCAATCGTGCATGATTATGCAGACGATATGGAGAATCAGCAACAAATTAGTGAAGAAATGCACACAATAAAGTGAATGACTTTGCCAACAAGCTCAAAAAGTTTAAAATAAAGACTGTAATGTAATATTTTTGTAATTTAGACCTCAATATTTTATAAAATATTAATTCTATGCAAAATTTTGATGTCCACTATGTATTAGCAAATCTCTAAGTTAATATTGAGATGTGCGAGTAAAGGCTAATCAGATACACACGCTCGTTATTTAGTGGACGACAGATAATCAATGAATTAAGATGATAAAATTAAAGCGGTACCTAAAAATTCATCCAAAGAAAATTATACCTGTGCGTTGTGATTCTTTGATGTGCTTCTGGATCCATTTTGTAGCACGCGGGTCAGGTCGGGTTGCATTCGGATTCGAATCACCACCCAAATTAGAACTCCAAATCACACCCACAACCTATGAGATCGCACCTAAATCAAAACCCAAGGCATGCGGCTCTTGCTAGACTGTTGTGCATGATCTGTGCGAGTCCTCCTGGCAGTGGCGGACTTCGACGGCAAGCAGAACTCGATTCAATGAGGATAAGGGGTTCCGACGGATATCGACAGCCTCACAAAAGGGAGTGTCGCTGGCGACAGCTGATGAGGCTTCGGAGATTGCGCATTCCTGTGCGTCGAAGATGTCGAAGTTCCGGCGAAGTCGATTGATGAGAGAGATGCGGATCTCAAAGGTGATGTGGCGCTCAAATCGAGGCGACGGAGATCTTGAAATAAGATGAGGGGGTCTGGATGAGAGCCGAGAAGGTGGGTGCTTGGATCCATGGGGGGTGGCAACGTCGACTGACGTCGAAGATGTCGGCGCGAAGGGGAAGAGATCTCGGGAGATGTGGCTATCGATTGGATATGGCATCTGACGAGGGTATGATTGGGTTTAATGGTGATATAGAAGGAGGTAATGAAGACGCCGCCGACGGCGGCGTCAAACGACGTCAAATGAGGGAGGAGCAAGAGCTTGATCTCGCTGCGGAGGTCAGAGAGATGGGAGGTCGTGGCTGTCGTCGTAAAGTGGAGAAGAACCTGGCGGTCGTCGGTGGTGGCGGGGAAGATCGTAAGTGGGTGGTTTGAGAGAGGGAAATCGAAGGGAAGATGGGGATCATAGTTTTTTTTTTTTTTTGGTTAGTGGCGCCGGTTGGGGGAGGAGGAGAGAGAAAAATATGGAGAAGTAGGGTTTTCTTTATTTTATTTTTGGAAGAAGAAAATTTCGTGGATTTTTTTTGTTTTGGAAGAATTCAGGACTTAAGCTCTGATACCAAGATGATAGGGGGCCAACACAATAGGGATTCTCCCCTAGGATTTTTCACCCAAGCACACAGGCTACAAAGCTTTCAAAGTTATTTTTAACTCATCCAAAAACAACTGAATTCAATACCCGTTTTGGCCTTAAATAGGCCTATATCAACAGAGAGCTTCCATCACAACCGATATGGAACTAAAATAACTACCAGAAATAAATAATAAAAATTACAATTAAAATAACCGGTTCAATACAGCTTGAGTCTTCAAGCCCAAATCGAACCATACTAAAAGGGCGTGACGATGTCTCCTGGTGTAGAATCGCAATCGTGGAGAGATCTCCCTATCAGACTACAGTTTGGTGGACTAAACAAACAAGGAGGGGGCACGTAAAAGAAAAGAAAATTAGAAGGAAGGAAGAAATGGTTCCATATTGGAAAACCCAAAGTTCGCGGTAAAGGCTTTATTGTTGTTATTGTTGTCATTTTGGTATCAAGACCTCAGAAATAAGAGGATTTGCTTCCTAAGAATCCAAACCGAATCTACCACGGAGTTCCCTTTTCCCTAAGAATAATTTACTATGAGACCAAACCAAAAAGGCCTAAAAGTGACATATCTACGTTCAAACTTGAGAAAGCAACATGACGCAGAAAGGTGTGTGAAAGATAGACCTAACACGTACATGGTTTCAAATACCGGCCCATTCTGATTCATATCATCAATATCTATCGGGTTTTGAGGTCCTAATATGATATTAACTCTATCATATTAGCGATACCAGAACCGATATTGCTAATATTAATGTTATTGCCGCTTCTGATATCCGATATTGACGCTAAAAACCATGGTTTCAAATATCAGATTATTCTGATATATTTCAGCAAAATTGTATTGGGTTTATACTCTTTTTAGGTATCGCATACGATATTAACCATGTAATATTGGCTGATATTGCCGATCCAGCCGGCATTGCCAATATTGACGACCGGTATTCACAATATCAACACTAAAAACCATTGGCTCATACCAATACAGCTACCGAGATTTTCAATCATGCTAAAAAAATCATTGGCCGGTACCAAGATTTTAAACCATGATATGGTACGGTATGCATGAATGACAAAGTTAAATAGTTACTCACAAGCTCAAAGTTGCAATGTCTAATTAAGTCTCGTATGAGCCTCCAATCCATTAATACAGAAGCTATCTGATTCTGCCAAAACATAGGTATGTAGAAGAATTTGTTGGTTTAACTGTTGCACAACAATATATTAAGAAAGAAGCAAGCTTGGCCTCAATTGCAGAACCTAAGATAAAAGCTGGAGAGAGCATTTTCCCAGGTTAAAAGTTACAAAGAAAAGAAGGGTAGGGTATATATTTTGGAAAGGTTTGACCTGGGTGAGTAGCAACTGATGTAGAGATGGAATCAGAAGATCTAAGAAGATAACTCGTCAATATTGAAGTGAAACCTTGTAAAGGTTGGTAGGAAAAAGCTACGATCTAACTGATGCCGAAATGCATCAGACAAGGATTCCTGTCTGTGTGGCATGGAAATTTTCTCAGGTAACATAGACAAGAGTATCAAAATACATTATTATAAACAAATACCCATAGACAATTTATTGAAGTGTCTAATTGTCACGTAATATGTTTGGGTTTTAGCAACGTGTCAAATTCTAAACCATCCAAACATGAGGGTGAAGCATCAGGGTCAGATGGAATCCCAACTGAAGATAACCTGACAAAAAATATATCGGAACACCCTGCCACTGATAAAATAGGAACCTACATGTGCACGAATATTGTGCACGAATGTTCAGAAAAAATCAGAAAATGTTGAAGTGAAACCTTGTAAAGGTTGCTAGGAAAAAGTTATGATCTAACTGATGCAGAAATGCATCAGACAAGGATTCCTGTGTGTGGGGCATGGAAATTTTCCCAGGTCAACATAGGCAAGAGTATCAAAACACATTATTATAAACAAATACCCATAGACTATTTATTGAAGTTAAAGTGTCTAAGTGTCACGTAATATGTTTGGGCTTTAGACACGTTGTCAAATTCTAAACCACCCAAACATGAGGGTGAAGCATCAGGATCAAATGGAATCCCAATTGAAGATAATCTGACAAACAATATATCGGAACACCATACCACTGATAAAATAGGAACCCACATGTGCACGAATCTTGTGCATGAATGGTCAGAAAAAATTCAGATAGAAAATTGTGTTAACATATTCAATAGTACTAGAGCTGATGCTATGCATGCGTGTCAATTGGCATATAGACATATCTATATGAAAATATATCATGACTTTCCTAACTAGCAAAGAATTCATTATAAAAATTAGTCCAGGTGTTAAAAGTAGATCTACAAAGAAATAATATTATTTTTGGCATTGCCCCTCACATGGAATATGCCTCCTGATCAAATTGCTGTTTTAGGAGTATGAATAACCTTTGTCACATAGATCTATCACGAGCTGTCCATAATAAGCATATATTACATGTCGATTTCATGCATCATAGAGGAATATGCACAAGAAAATTGTTGAAAGAAGACTACTCACCATAGTATACCAAATTCTGAAGATTTTCTTTGCTGAGGCGTTTGAATACATTGCCTTTAACCTCCGCAAAATTATTTGATATCAGTAAAGCCATTAAAGCATTGTTGTGGGCGATAATACATGTAAATAAAGTGACAGCCTGAGCTAATAAAATGAAAGAATGCACAAGTGTGACTAGTTAAGGAAATTCAAATAAGGTAAAATACGCATGAAGATTTAAAAAAATAAAAAGCAGAGTCATGAGTCTGAAAGGATATTAAAAGCAACAACAGCTATTGCTCCATCAAAAATGAATCTCAGCAGTTCAAATCTCAGATTATCTGCTGAACAATTTGCAAGGCCCTCTGCAGAGTTAAAGAGAACTTGCAAAACATCTTCCCCGAAAGACTGACAGAGTTTGTCAAATAGCTGTCATGAATTTAGAAGGAAGAAACAAAAGTCAGCATTTAACAGGATGTATTAGTTAAACAAGGCTCCATAATTCATTTCCTCACCTCTAGCACATTGTATACCACATAAAGTTTTATTGTACCTTGTCCACGTATAATGTGATATATTAGGCTGATATCTGATGGAGGAGAAACGTATTACAGCAATATTGTATCAAGAGAAGAACTATTTAACTCCATGTCATTAGTATAATTTCAGTAACTAAAGAGGTAAAAATGTATAGAAAAGAAAATGATAAAAAGAATTAGATAAAGTGGACAAGCATCGCACCTGTTAACTGTAGAGTTATGACTCCAAACGCCAATACAACAAAACAACCAAAATCAGATAACTCAGCAGCGTTCGGCCTCTGGAACTGCCTGCCAAAATATTTCAGTCAATTGTATAATAAAATTAGTTATCTAAAAAATCGCAAAGAATGAACAACAGAACGATGCAAGACAGAGATGGGAGAAAAGTATGCAAGGCAACATAACCAGCTGACTATATTTGGCCATATTCACAACTAGCTTGTCAGAGACATTTGAGGCCAAGTAATCCGGGGAAAAGGCACAGGATTAAAACAAATTAAAACTTGTATCTGGTTTGCAGTTTTGGTGGAACCAAGACTCGTGGAGTTTAAAATTAAATAACAGGAAAGTTCTTCAAACAAATCTCTTTCAGTCCTTGGATTCTGTTCTATCTATAAAGTGTTGGTGAGATTAAAAAAAGGACACTCCTAATAGGAGGATAAAAGAGATTGGCTATATAGGAATATCACTAATAAATTAGTTTCCGGTGACCTCCATGAATCCTCTATATGACCAATTTGATTATCTATTACCTCCATGAATGCCTTATAAGATGCTTACAGTGATAGGATTTTAGATGTTAGGGAGAAATAGAATGATTAGGATGAAACACACAAGGGGCACATTCTGAGATACCGCAAAGCAGGTACTTATGAGGGAAGAAAATAATGTGAAATGATTTTAACGATTGAATACATAATGTGAGATGATTGAAAAATTGAATCTGGATCTGTAAACTTGACAAATTTTTAGCCCCTACTGGTATCATAGACATTCTTCTCATACACATTCTTCAGACCAATTAAACAAAAAGAGTTGCTTACATGCACTGTTCTAAAAAATCGGATTAATCGGCCGATTAATCCTATTCGGTGACAACCCGCTTAATATTACATTAATCGCTCTGATTATGCGCTCGGGCGATTAATCGGGTCCAAAACGATTAATCCCCGATTAATCCCCGATTAATCCGATTAATCCCCGATTAACCATTTAGATATTTCATATGTTTTTATTTAAAAACTTCACTTTGTGTGCGTTGGATCGCTAAGTAGTTTATGTTGTAATGTTAATGATTTGATAATGATCTTTTATTAAATAGTAGATGAATTGTTATTTATTAAATAGTAGATGAATTATGATATTTTATTATAGTATATTTTGCATAAATGATACTTATGTTTTATTATTTTTGATTACTTTTCAAATTAACTTATTTAGCAATCTTTCTCCATCATTCTTTGAAGTTCATTATTTGATTGATAAATTGACTAATTTTTTTATTTATCTTATTTTGTAAGTAAGTTTTTTGATTTATATTTATGTTGCAAAATTTGAATCTTGGATTACTAATGTGAAGAGGTAAGTTCTTTTACTTCTTTTTTACTATTTATTCATATTGTCTTGTTCATCATATCATTGTTTATAACTTCACATCTAGATATTGTCTTGTATAATATTTAGGCATTTTCAACAATTAACTGTATATATTTATATGTAGTTGTGTATAAATATAATTAAATATATTAAAATTTTCAAAAACGATTAATCCCCGATTAATCTCTGATTAATCCGATTAATCATTATTCAGTGTTGGACCGCACGAATAATGAAACCGATTTTTAGAACACTGCTTACATGTATTTTATTTCTAATATCATTACTTTTAACTCCTGCGATTCATAATTCTTGATTTTCACTATTCATACTTTTATTGTCCTTTTCTTATTCTCTTATTCATACAACATCTATTAGAAACTTCTCCAAGCTTACACCTTTTTTCTTTTTCTTTTTCTTTTTCTTTTTCTGTACTGCTCCCTCAATTTGGAAGTTTTGTGGCCATGGTCCCTAAAATTTAGCTCTATTATTCGAATAAGTTGCCTTTAACATTCTTCACTTCTTATAGAAAACTATACAAGTATTGGATGCATAAATGAACTCAGCTGAACTGCTCAAGAACTTGAAAATTGATTACAAATTTTAAGCCGGAGTGACTAGAGATAATTGAACAGGCTGCCCCCTCTAGCTGGAAACACTCATGGTACAGAACCATAATTAATTAAAATTACATATTTTTTTCTGACTGAAGTACACGGAGTTCTACAATTACAACTTTTCCATTAGAGTTAATCTTCAATCCATCCGAAGTAAAATAATCAGCGGATGATAGCTTAAGGTCAGCCATCACTCCTAAATACCATTTTCTCAGTAATATGTGAAAAAACATACTCCAAGCTGAGGACACTATGGACAATTTAAGTATTTTTTGCCTTTCTATCACTATTCTTTTTCTCCTCGTCATGATCTCCGGATGCAACCTCTTTTCTAGTGGAAGAGGTTCTATTCGATAAAATGGTGATTACTGACAAAGTTTTGGCAGTGATTGAAGCAATTAATAAGTTAAACTTAAGGTAGCAAATATAGAAGTTGAAGCAGGAGGAAACTTTGATAAGGAGAGCAGAATACCTAGGACTAAAGAAGAAGCAAGCCAAAGATATGGGATCTAAGTGGAAGTGCAGTAAATCAAGTTTAAATATAGAAGAGGCCGGATTCATATAGCTCAGAATTCTTTTTTACCCACCTCCCCCAAAGAAATTCAGATTCGGCCTGACTTGTAAAAAGAACTGCTAGACAGGAAAAGTTGATTGAAGATAAGTGAGAGACATCATATAAGCATGTCATGAGTATGCACTACCTAAAAGGTTCAGAATTGGCACTGTGAAAATACATTTCTATGATTTGAAATGGCTGAGTAAGAACAACCAACATAGGCTTGGCATATACTGGTCAAAATTACGGTTGAAACCGAGTGAGATATAAATATTTTTTGCAGCTGAAAACCCTTACAACATGCAAAATGTTGATCCATTCGTGCTTAGTTGTTTTCTTCTTACATTACACAGTTGCAAGCTATGTCACACGGACATGGCTGTACCAACATGGACACGACACGCTAATATATGACAAATTCTTAAAAATATACGCGACACATGTGCGACACGACACGACTTCATGATAAGAGTGTCCGTGCTACATAGGTTACAAGTGAAAATTAAGAAAATCACAAAAACAAACGGTACACCTGGTTCTGTGAAAGGCATAACACATCAACGGGCTAATCTTGATGTGACATCTTGAAGCCAAGTTTGTCACTTCGAGGGGATAGTTTGAAAGGAAACTTGCAATATTCTTAAACTCACAGCCAGTAATCGACTTTACTCAGAAAGGGAAAATAACATGATTAGAGAAAAGGTTAAATATGAAACCATATTAACAAAAAAAAAATACTGACAGAGAACAATTAGTCAACAAACCTGGTCTTTAGCACCCTCCAGATAGTCGTCAGAATTCTAGCTGGCATAATGGTTAGTAATGACAAAAATGAATCCAAGCAGAAAAAGAAGCCTGCGATAATAAGCTGCAGCATAATAAATTAATATTAGAGAACTCATCCTTCCTAAAGTTATATACAAATTGCATCGAACTATTTGTCTATTTAGAAAATGACTGCATAATGATATCAAATGTAGCATAGAAATAACTTCACATATTAAAGAATTGATAAGAGATCCATTTATATACGAATAACTTTACATATTAAAGAATTGATAAGAGATCTATTTCCATTGCTCTCCCTGCACGATAATAAAAATCTATGCACTCAAATAGTAGATGGAGTGAATTAGTACTTCCATTCGTATTTAACAAAAAGTCCTCTTAAAACTCCCATTTCTTTTTGGAAAAAGACATTTTGATGTCAATGTTTAAAAGTCCGTTTAAAGCAAAAAATGATAAAAACAAGGGCAAATTTTGTCAAAATCTTTTTAAACCAGTTTACAACACATTCAGACACCTTGCCATCTTTTTCTTAAAGAAATAATTTATATTAGAGTTTTTCTGATATATAAACGCCCCTAAATCATTCATATTAGAAATTTAGCCCCCAAATCATATCACTCTTAGCAATTACCTACTGCTGTTACTATTAAGGAATAAAAAGAGAATATTTTGTTAAGTTATTAAAATTAAATTCGAATAAAAAAATAACAAATTACCCTCTCAGTTTTTCTCAGTGGGTCAACGGGGTTCCGGGGGGGTGGGAATTGATTTAATACTAATCGTTTAAAATTACAGATCTTAACATTAGGGTAATTTTCTACAAGTCATATGATTTGGGGGGTAAGTTTCTAATATGAATGATTTGGGGCTATATATCTAAATATGTAAGATTTAGGGTATATATGATGAGGACACCAAGCATGTACACGATAAGGACGTGTCTTTCAGCGTAGTGGCGCACCACTTTGATGAGCCCCCAGACCTATGGTTTTAGTGTTTTATTTCAGATGTATTTCTACTGTATTTTGCTTATATTTTTTGTTGTATCTGCTTGTATTTTCTTTTTTTATTTATTTTACTTAGTGGGGCACAACATGGGATAGTGGGTAGTTATTGCTTGTAGTGGGAAGTCTGTAGTGGGAAGTTGTGTGAGTTGTAGTCTATATATATTTTCAAATTTGATGCTGATGTTTTTTAATGAAGAAAAGCTGATATTTAATCCCCTCTTGCAAGTCTTACTCTACTCTCTCCTCTCCCTATCATCTTCCCTCTTGTTAGCCTCTTCCCTACCTCTTACAAGCCCCCCTCTACAGCCTTACTACCACCAGCAGTAGCATCAATAGCAGCAGCAGCATAAGCAAGCAGCAGCAGTCCTAACAGCCGCAAGCAACAGCACCAGCCGCAGTCCCAGCAGCAGCACCAGCGCAGTGGCAATGCAGCATCATCAGCACAGCAGTCCCAACGCTCACATCAATCTTTCGGTTTAAAGATTCATGCCTGAGATCAAGCCCATTTCACTTCTACTAGAGTACGACGGCGTTTCTTCGAGATCATCTATTCAGACGACCACCCCGACTTCATCTACACTCTGAGTGTCCCATCGGTCTTCATTTTGTTTCCGCATCAACTCTTTTCTCAGGTGATTCAAGAGCGATCTCCAGAAGATCTATTTGAGTCGAAAGTGACACTTAGGTACCACCATTGGAACACCTTCAGATTTGATTTTTCCCAATATGAGATCTTCAGGTATTTCTTTCCTTTGGACTTTATCAGTTCCTAAAGTAGCGATTATCTATTATATTATCTTTCTGTTGGTTGTCCTCATAAAGTAAGTTGAACGCACTATTTGTTACCTTGTAGTTGTTGATATGAACATTATATGTGGGACTTGCCATCTCAGAGTATTGTTTATTAATCTTTCAATTTCATCCCGAATCCCGTTGTATGAATACAATTTATTTACAATAAACATTAGTCACTATTTCAAGTTGATAACTTGTAGTCTAGATTAATCGCCTTTGTCGGTGAAACGTGTTTCATTTACTTTGTTGCTGAGCTCCGAATATGTACACACACATTTCACATCATTTTGGTATCAGAGCTGTGTTCTAGACTAGAAATTTTAATCATGTATGTTTAGATTGCGTCCATTAGATTTTAGGAATGTGTCATAGCATGTAGAACCATCATTTTATTTGGAAAAAAATATTGCATTCAAAAATTTTCATTTAACAGTAAGCTTATTTCATAGCCAGTCCTTTAGTGTATACCAACCCATAGCGGTAGACCATACCTACTTGACGAGATTAGTGAATCCCAAGCTGCTCCAGAAGTTATGAGTTGCCTTCTAGCTGTTGAACAAATCAAGTCAAACTCCAACTTGAGGTAGATGCTCGATTGGCTAGTTTGAACAGAATCGTGATCGATCACCTACTCCACCCATCTTGAATATTCCCCATCATAGAAACCTTCAGCCTTTCAGGAATGAGCGAGATCCAGATGAACGCATTATGAGGAGCATCAAGATCAACGCTCCCTCTTTTGATGGGACTCTTGAACCGCAATTATTCATGGATTGGATAAAAGAAATGGACAATTACTTCAAGTGGTATGTATGTCAGAAGAATGAAAAGTCAGTTTTTGCTGCAATGAAGCTGATTGGGCAAGCAAGTCAATATTGGGCTAACCTCGAAACTATCTGTGAGATAAGAGGAGAACATCTTATTGACACTTGGCGTGACATGAAAACCCAACTGAAGCAAAAGTACCTTCCACCTTCCTATTATCCAAGGTTGTTAGACAAGTGGAATCAATTCTATCAGGAAGTAAATCTGCCTAGGAATACGTCGCCAAATTTGACGAGTTCCTTATTAGATGTAGTTTGATTGAGACTGAAACTCCTATGCAAGTCCTTTCTAGGTTTAGAGCTGGATTGCGAGAAGATCTAAGGAGTGAACTCTTCGCCAGGAATGTCGACACTTTAGAGAAAGCTTATGCCCTAGCGCAAGACTTGGATGAAATCAGATCGCGCAAAAATCAAGACTATAAGGCTAGTGTCCCCCCAACCTCCTTTATAGTCTTACCAAAGCCGAGCTACATCCAGTTCCCAATCCCAGACTTATAACAAAGGTAAGGTATTGAAAGAAGTATTCCCAAATTCAATCCTCAAACAAAATGTTATAAATGTCAGGGTTACGGATATACAGCAGCCAAATGTGCTAGCCCGTACAAAATTGCCCTCATTGATGGAGAAGGTTATCCTGAGTCTGAAGGTGATGAGCATATTCACCAAGGAGATGAAGATGAGGATTTTGATGAGAACACTGAAGAGAACGCTAAATTGTCTTCGATTTCGAGAGTCCACCAGATTATCCGTAGTCAGGTCTACCTTGGTATAACCGAAGGTTAGTGATGACTGGAGACGTACTAACATTTTTCACACATTCACTAAGATTGGAGAACGAAATTGTAAGGTGATAGTGGATAGTGAGAGTTGTATCAATGTTCTCTCCTCGGTGATTATAAACAAGGTTGATCTGAAAGCTGAACCACATCTTCATCATTATAAATTATCGTGGATCAATGAGGCCGCACTAAATGTTACACAGAGGTGCCTTGTCCCTATAGAGTTCATTGTTTATAAGAACAAGATATGGTGCGATGTGATAACCATGGATGTGGGTCAAATTATTCTTAGAAGACCCTGGCTATTTGATAATGATATTCACATTTATAGTCGTTCGAAACATGTGTTTGTTTGAACATGAGGCGAGAAGGTCAAGTTGCTTCCTTCGCAACCCAAAACAATGTTATTGAGAAGAAATCGGTTGTGCAACCAAGCAAATAAAAATCAGCCTAGTCAGTTCAAAAGACATCGATCGTGAGATGACAA